>OY754971.1:32175186-32292686 GCA_963576475.1 Molanna angustata | reverse complement strand
CGCACTCATCAAAAGACTTTGGATAGAGAGACTTCCGCATAGAATTCAAGAAATCATCACAGCAATTAATACTGACGACATCATGATAATCGCAACTACAGCAGACAGAATTATGGAGGTGAACAATAGAGCTGAAATACAATCGATAAATTTACCATCTACATCTTCAATGAATAACCATGCACATAACGATCCAAACACAGTTCAACTTCTTATTGGAATGTAGCAGCAAATTCAAATTTTGACTGACAAAATATTAGGACTAGAACTTCAGCAAAGGCAATCAAGACCATTTTATAATAATCAAGAAAGAGAACGTTCCAGATCAAGATCGTCTAGTAGAAACCGTTATAATAATTATAATAATAATTCTTATCACAACCGACAAAACAATAATCGAAATTATAAAAATAAAAATAATAATAATAAAAATTATATGCCTAATAATAATAATAACAAGAAGGAAGATATATGCATACCACATCAAAAATTTGGAATTAACGCAAGATATTGTCAACTACCCTGCACTTTCAATCTTCCGGAAAACTAAAACTGCGACAGGTGTGCGAGACAACACCGTCGCAAATGAAACATCGTCTCTTCATGCCAGATATAGCCACCGGCGTCAAATACCTAATCGATACTGGTGCTGAGATCAGTATAATACCGAGATATCACAAAAGTGACAAAGCAACGATCTCTACAGACAGCATCATCACTCCAATATACGCCGCAAACGGAACAGTGATACCAACATACGGTCATAAAGTTATAAATTTAAATCTCGGGCTTCGCAGAAATCATAAATGGAAGTTTGTAATAGCCGATGTAACAAAGCCAATTATCGGAGCGGACTTCCTTACAAATTATGATATTTTAGTTGATTTAAAAAGAAAACTGTTAATAGATAAAACAACAGGTATAACAACAAGAGGATTCATGTACAAGACATCAGTCATAGACATAGCAACGGTGCAAGCAACATTAAAATTTAAAACAATTTTACAAAAATATCCGAATCTGACGAGAGCAAACATGACACCAAATGAATCGAAACACAACGTAACACACCACATTCAAACAAGAGGACCGCCTGTCACATCAAAAGTGAGAAGATTAAACCCGATGCAAGTAGAGATAGCAAAAAAAGAGTTTGCATACATGGTCGAGCAAGGCATATGCAGACCCTCAAAGAGCAATTGGTCAAGCCCACTTCACATGGTTAAGAAACCAGATGGAAACTACAGAATGTGTGGAGACTACAGACGACTGAATTCAATTACCAAGCCGGACAAGTATCCGATACCACAACTTCAGGACTTTTCACATAAGCTCCACGGATCAACAATATTCAGCAAAATAGATTTGGCTAGAGCTTATAATCAAGTTAAGATGGAGGAAGAAGACAGACCACCAGAGGAACCAGACACCTATGGACAGAGACTACAAACAATGATGTCAAAAATTCGCCCCATTCCAATCTCAAATCATAGCAGATTAAAAACATTCGTGCACAAGCAGATGAACCATACAAAATACGTCTTTCTAAGAAACGACGCAGTGAGACGCCCTCTTCAGAAACCTTATGATGGACCTTACTTAGTGCAAGAGAGGGATGATAAAACAGCCACTATAAATATCAAGGGAAAAAGTAGAAAAATTTCATTAGATCGTCTAAAACCAGCCTTCTTCCTAAATGAGAGTATGGACCCCTGCGATGAGATGAACAACAGACAAGCCACTTCCCCAGAGCAGAGAAGGATGTCTATTCCGCAGAATAACAACGCCACTACGTCAGAAGCCACTTCATCACAGCAATCACACACAACCACCAGAGCTGGAAGAAGAGTGTACTTCCCTGAAAGATTCACAAGCTACAGATTTTTTTAAGTTAAGTAACTTATATTTTTTTTCTTTTCATATATCTATGAAAATATTTATAATCTATGTAAAATATGTAACACAAAGTGCATTCGTTATAATATAATATAACTGTTTTATTCAATTTGTAGCACCTCACAGTAAAGTGCATTGAATAAAATAATATAATTAATTAAAATCTTGTGTATAATTTAATATGTAAAAATAAGCACTTACAAGCTCATAAGCAATGAGTAATTATTTAAAATCTTGTGAATAATTTAATATGTAAAAATAAGCACTCACAAACTCATAAGTAATGAGTAATTATTTAAGTCTTGTGTATAATTTAATGTGTAAAAAAAAGCACGTACAAACTCATAAGTAATGAGTAATTATTTAAAATTTTGTGTATAATGTAATATGTAAAACTAAGTACTTATAAACTCAGAAGTAAAGAGTAATTAATTTAAATTTTATGTACCTATATGTAAACCAACTCAGAAGTAATGACTAGTTAATTTATTTATTTTTTGATACCAAGGAATGTAATTATAAAGAATTAAAATTGTATTGGAGAACTCATACAGCATGAAAGTATGCTATATTTTTTTCCATTATTATGTCAACATAACAAAGAAACATTTTTATCTAATACCAAAGAAATATTTTTTACCTCATGCCAAAAATAAAAAAAAACTTAATTTTTCCTCATGTCGAATCAACAAATGTTTTAAATTTTTTTTCCATTGTTACAGAATGCTGTAAGGACTATTGGGGAAGCAAGGATATCGTCGAATCGACTGGAAAGGGGGTGATATGGCGCGCGCTAGTGTCTGAATCCGGACGATTCAGCCCTATATAAAGACGCCTCAGATCGGGAGCGGCCATTCGATCTACCCAGTACCAGTTATCGCGGTCGCGCTGTCCTTGCGACCTCATAGTTTTCAATCCGCGTAATCATCGTATATTATTCTAATTTAAAATATAAATATTTATTAAGTCAACTATTTTCAATGTATTAGAGTCACTTATCCAAATAAATTCATGTAAGTAATTGCACCATTATCTTTTGATTTCTGTCATACAATTACCTGTGTTTTACTATAATATTTAATATCTATATGTACGTAGTGCTGTGTTAGGTAAGTACCTACACAGTCATTACAATACCTTCGCTTGGGGATAGGCAAACAGATTGAAATACCTAAAGCCTATATAGACCGGCATAGCCTATCCTGGGTGACCACCAACAGGTTCATCTAACTTGATCGGCAGCACAACCCAGTCCTCGGTAACCAAGATCAGGTAACTTGGTATCCCGAGGGCCCAAAGCCAAACAGGTGAACGAGAGTTCACCTAAACAGGTAAACATGTAAGGAATGCAATCCCGAACGGGATCCCGAAATACCGAGATCCCGCAGACATTTTGCGGGACTAATCTCGGTCGAAAATTTTACGGGATCCCGCTGGACTGGCGAGATTACAGAGAAGCGTAGTTCATACGTGTTACTCTTTGTTGATTCGTTGAGGAAACGGATTTCAGAGCGGCGAACTAACTTGACAGCGGTTTTATTATATACTTACATGATCCATATAAGTACGAAGAAGACAGAAGTCAATTTATTAATGTTGATGACACATTTAGTCTACCTTCAAAAAGTTTAATATGCAAGACAGTCAAAACTATAGTCGAAAGGCTAGAGTACACGGACACGGGTAACAACGCAGAAGCCACTGCTCCTGCTGACGCTGATGATCCTTAGTATGACGACACTCCTCTCGCTAATCTGGAGACATACGCAGCAGCAGCACCAATGTCACTTCAAGACGAACTCAAACTTACTTTGATTAGTATGAAGAGTTCGAGATCAACAGCCCAACAATCTAGATCTGGCAATATGAGCAACATTGAGGTTTTGATCAAGAAGAAAATGAATTATTTCGAGTCCAGTGGAAAGGTACATACCTTCAATTCACTTACAATGCGCAAATGACTATTGTGCCAACCAGCGTGGAATCTGAACGAGCTTTTTCAGCTGCTGGCTACCTTGTGTCCAATATCAGAAGCCGTTTATCAGACGACACAATACTTTAACTTTTTTACGAAGCTATTTCCAAAATAATGTTTAAACTTATGATGCTTATTGTACAAGAATATTGTTTATCGTGTGAAAGTTATTATTTAAATTCAATTTGAAATATAAATTTATGTCTCATTTTATTCTTTGCTAATTTATGTCTAACTAAAGGTAAGTATGTTAATAAACCATTTAAAATGTCCCAAAGAACTTGTTTGATTAGGTATAAATTTAAAACTCTAAAAAAAAGGTTGGTAGATCGAGGTATTAATTAGGTCTTTATTATACGATTGATAAGATATCTAAGTCCACCCTGCTGGATCCCGCAAATACCTGGATCCAGCGGTACTAAGATTGTTCAGTCCCGCAAATACCTGGATTGACATCGTCCTGCGGGATTGCATTCCCTAGTTACATGCAACTAATTATACTATGAATTTCAAAGTAATAATGATGATTCATAAAATCAATTAGTAAGGTATCAATATGTTCCTTACAACTCATTATGAGACAAATTAGAAAGGATTAACTAATTTTGTAAAAAAATAGTTAAAATAATTAAGAAAATATTTATTGTTTCTTGGGAAATAAACAAAAGAACATATTGTCATTAAAAACAATAAGAATGCAATAAAATTTCAATGAAAAAGTAAAATGAATCACCTAGTCAGTTGAAAAATGTAGTCAAAATAAAAAGTTTCCATTCTTTTGGCCACTACTGAATATCACGTGTTTGTGTCACCGACACAGTAACAACATAGTTCTCTATAAATAAGGGGGTTTGCTATCTCCATGGCTCTTCAATCTATATGTTGAATGTTGCATCAGAACTTTTATGGAGGATAGCAAGGGTCAGAAATTTATTATTTATTTATTTATATTCACATACACGGCCTCTAAAAATATGGTAAAAATAAAACATAAAACTCGTATTAAACAACACAACAATTAAAAAGAAAAACAACACAATAATTCATTAAAATACAAAATCTATCACACAAATCGAAATATTCATAATATGTCCCATTCCGATTCGTCTAAATTTATCCGTCTGAATTTTAGTAGGTATATGAGAAATGTCAAAACGTTGACAATTCCGTAAGTATAGTATTTGAAGGATGTAAAAAGAACGTACTGAGAATGGATGCCAGCAAATCGAAGTTCAAATGGTGTTTCAAAAGAGTGAAAGCAGAACAGCGTACCAAATAAAATTAGAGAACAAATGGCTCAAGCAAGTAGACGAATATGTCTATTTGGGAAGCAACGGAACACCGGAATGGACGGATTGATAAGGAGATCGAAAGAAGAGTTATGGCAGGAAACAGAGGGAATGGAGCACTTAGACCAGTTATGAATGACCGCAACATATCAAAGGATGCTAAAGTTGCCATTGATAACGCTATCTTAGTGCCAACCTTGATGTATGCAAGTGAAACCTGGACATGGCAGAAGTCACATGAAAGCAGAATAAATGCAGTTTAAATGAGATCACTAAGATGAATCTGTAATAGAATTTAAGATAAAGATAGATGTCATTAATAGAATGAAAATGATGAATTCATTTCATTCATTAATTGGCCACATGGGGAGAATGAATGAGGAATGCCTGACGAAGAAAATATACAATGCGCATAGGAATGAAATGAGAAATCAGTGCCGCCCAAGAAAGGGATGGCATGACCATGTGAATGGTATTTTGAAAGACGAAAAGGTTAGAAGCGTGAAGAACAGATAAACATGTATAAGAAGATGTATGAATGTTGACGAGGCGATGATTGTGTGTCAAGATATGTGGCATTCAGTTTTCTCTGTCTACCATGTGAGGATCATGGCATTATTGTATGTATAAGAATCACATACATTAGGTATGAGAAATTTTATAAATATAATAAATTAGACAAATGATTTACTACAAAGAAGACAAATATTGAAAATAATATTTCTATATTGCCCTCATTCAGTATAATAAAAGCTGTTTTTCATTCAAATTTTGCTTATGAATGAAAGCATTTCTTTATAAACATTATTCTATTTGTATTTTACAAATATATATATTTAAAGTCACTCAAATTTAATGATTTATTATACACAGACTAATCTCCTGAGCTCGCAGTGCACAGTGACATAGATCTGTAAATGTGTGGGTGCGAGAGAGACTGCTCAATAGAGTCTGGTCAATCAAAGAACACTTTTAATATACAATACTAAACATAATATAGGAAAAAAAATTCACTTGATCTCTGAAGTGCTGCTTTAACTAATACCATGAAATATTTCTTTAGCTTTTGTGCATAATTTTAAGACAATTAACCAAAAATTCTAAAAGAAATTTTTCAAAAGCATACTTTGTGAAATATAAATTATATATAGTAATATGAAAGTTTTCTATGCATGACATGTTATGGCTGGTCTGGAAAAATATAGTTGTTTGTTACTCATGATGAACATACACAATATTATGATTTCAAAAATCAATATAAGTCTATACAAGTTGTTCTAAATTCAAACTTTAGATGGGAAATTAGTAATTGATGAATATTATTTGTTATGTTATTTTTTTATAAACAAAATTTCTTTATGTTACATTGAGAATACATGAATGTAATTCAATGTAAATAATGTCCTTTTTATATATTTTTTAAAACAACATAGTAAAACATCAAGTTTCCCAAGTAGAATAACTGCCGTTGAAATGAGGTCTCTCAGACAAATGTGTAATAAGACGATGTGTGATTAAATAAAAAAAAGTAAGCACAAGAACAGAATGTATGTTGGAAAAGGACGCCACATGCAAGATAAAAATATAATATATGTCCTGAAGTGGTTCGGCCACATAGAAAGAACAGATGAAGAACGGTTGACAAAAAAATTATACATGGCTAAAAGATGCGGAATAAGAGATAGAGTTCGGTCGAGAAAGATTCATTTAAATCCCATGAATGGAATCTGAAGTGTAGATAGTAGGAGAGTGTGCATGAGGCAATGTTTGGATTAAGTGAAGCGAGAAAAGTATATCAGGATAGGAAAGTATGGCGCTCGGTTCTCTCTGCCTACCTCAATATGAACAAGGCATGATAGTATGTATGTAAAAAAACACAAAATATTTATTTGTAACTAGTATATTCCTAGAAAATAAACTCTCATGACGTCTGGTTTCTAAAAAAAACTGATAAAATAAACATTTTCCTAATATTCATATAAGATATTATGAAAAATGATGTAAAAGAGTAAAATTAAATAATAATTTAACATAAACAGAGAAAATTTCACAATAATAATGTTAATATATTACCTTTAGTCAGTATATATTATTATAAGGTCTTTGGTACATACCTAGTCAAAGATGTTCCATACTCAAATTTTGTATGGAAAATTTTCAGCGATTTTATAAAATGAGTTTGTTTATTTATTTTTTTATTTTATTATGAAAAGTTGATATTTCTTTAATGCCATTTTATGAAAGTGATGAGCCTTTTTACCTATTTGAAAATAAAAATTTCAAATTTTAAGTTTCCCGAGCTTGGGGTCACTTTGAAATATTTGACAGTTAAAAAAATTGAGAAGCACTATTCATATATCATTCAAAATCTAATGGGATCTAAGTGAGCATAAGATATACAAATTTGCAAAATTTGAATAGAATCGAATGAGTACTTTAGTCTATAATCGATAAAGTAAAATGAACACGCCGTACATAGCACATAGCACACACACACAGATACATTGTGATGAAACTTTCAGAATACAATCTCAGCATGATACTAGTTGATAATCTGCAAAAAAAAAAATACCCTTAAAAATTGCGAAATCATAACTCCCCACTATATCACCTTGTGTTAGTGAGGAGTAAAAAACCTTTATAATATGACGTGGCTGTCGCTGGCTCTTGGTCGATTACATTATTTCATCAAAGGTGTTCCCGAACTGAGATATGAAGTTTAATTCGTACCTAATTATTTTTAGTATTTCAAAGTCTGATCCTTGACCGCTGTCGGAAGTTGTATTTCATATTCTGGCCAATTAATTGTTTTTCTTCTCCAGTCAATTGCTTGAGCCACCGTCTATCGAGTCTCGCAACATTTCTGCGCTTTTGACGTGAGGCCAAAAAATATTTTTTGGCAAATCAAAATTCCAAGTACAAATTATAATGTGTATTTACCGCCCACCTATGAAAATATTTATGATTTCTTGGAAATAAGTATAAGTAGCTTAGAGACAGAATAAGAAACACGAGAGTCAGAGAGATCTGCGAGGTTGAGGATGTCGTCAGATGGGGTCGGCAAAGAAGGAGATTCTGGTATGCCCATGTAAATAGGATGGAGGCATCCAGGATCCCTTACATAACACTACACAGCCGACCCAAAGGACGACGACCACCAGGCAGACCACCAAAGAGGTGGAAGGACAGCTGGGACTCAACCTCGCAGGAGAACAACGTCTCTGCAAATAACAGGCCCTTAGGCCTAACATAAGAAGGAGAAGAAGAAGAAGAAGATTTCTCGAAGTAATACAGTAATCTATTGATAGAAGAAAGTAATACATTCACAATTCACACCAATATTCCCTATATGACTTGACACTTCACTATACGCACATATAATTTATATACAATGCATAATATAGACAGATTGTATTACAAAATAATGGAATTTCTGATTGAATTTATATAGTAGTAACATGTATTTAGACGTAAAAACATTATACAAATTAATACATCTAGTTTAAACAAAACAAAAAATTAAACTGAAACAAATAATTATAGTAAGAGTATGATATTAAATTATATAAATATCGTGTGAAACTATGGAGATAATTAATAGTTTTTATTTGTGTATTCAGCACTTAGCCTACGAAAGGTGACAAGACTTGTCATTTCTTTTATGTTTGGTGGTAAACTCTTATACATTTTGAGACCTTTCAACAAGTCTAAAATCCTGACACCCTCTCGTAGGGTAAGTACAATCATTGACATTGAATAATATATTTGTTTGCATAGATTTTGGAAACATATTATCTCTCAGTTTGTATATCAAAGTTAATGTGTTTTATGTAATGTACCTTCTGGCATTGTTTTTAGTTTATTAAACACTAGTTGCATGTAACACATGAGATCCAACTGTCGATAGCGATAGTATGTATAGTTGAAGAATATGTACCAAACTATAAACCCATAAATACAAATTATTGAATATTTTCAGATATTTTGTTTTCTATACAACATATCACATATGTAGGTATGTATGTCAAGATAGGATAGTATGGAGGAAGTTCCTTTTTTCCTACCCAGAATATGAAAATATCATGATGGTATGTATGTTTGGAGATGAAGTATCAAACTATTAAGTCTTCTTACATATTGTGTATAGGCGACTGCCATACAAAATGTATGAAGCGATGTCGTCACTAAATTCAATTTTTAAAAAAATTGTAGGCCTGTAATTGTAGTTTTGTAGGCCTGTAACTTTTTATATATTCTGAAATTTTGGGCTCTGTAAATTGAGCGGATCAAAAGTTATAAGGGGGACACACACACACACACACAGACACACAGACACACAGACACACACACACACACACACACACACACACACACACACACACACACACACACAGACACACAGACACACGAAATGTTCTACTCCGAATTCTGAGTAAATCCGTGTATGGAACATATATGCTGCGAAGCCTCTAAGTTGGTGTTTTTTGACTTCAAAGTTGGAAAAGCCGTGAAAAAAGTAGACCTTTGCATACAATTCTCGCGTATCCTGGCTTGATACATTGTCGATATGTTAAGAGAACAAAGTTCTGCTGAACAAATCGACAGTTGGATAAGGTTTATTTTTATATATTAATTGCATTTAAAAATTATTCTCATTCCCATATTTTAAACAATCTGTAATTTTGATTTTCATTAAAGAGGAATAGGACACTAGAACAATAATTTAAATGAGGACTTACAATAGAACTAGTTGCATGTAACACATGAGATCCAACTGTCGACAGCGATAGTATGTATAGTTGAAGAATAAGTACCAAACCCATAAATACAAATTATTTATTATTTTATGATATTTAGTTTTCTATACAACACATGTACCTAGGTAGTCAAGATAGGATAGTATGGAGGTCAGTCTTTTTTTCCTACCCGGAATATGAAAACAGCATGATGGTATATGTATATTGTATGTTTAGAGATGAAGTATCAAACTATTAAGTCTTCTTTGATATTGTGTATAGGTGACTACCATACAAATTGTATGAAGCGATGTCGTCACTAAATTCAATTTTTATAAAAATTGTTAAAAAAAATTTGAGATGTACTGCTACAATGTTAATATTTTTTATATAAAATTAAATTATCTAGTTGGGGTGTTTCGGCTTTTTTCGATATTTTAAAAAAAAATGGAAATATAGGCAGTTAAACTCATAAATTTATCATAAAAAAAATACTTTTCTTAATAAAAAATGTTTGACAAACCCTGGAATTTTTTTGAAAAAACTAATTTGAGGTTTTGTATTTGTCTATGTTTATACCAATTTTCAGCGTTCTAGCTTTTATGGTTTCTGAGATATAGGGAAAAATAAAATAAAAATTCAAAAATTGATAACCCCTGACTGAAACAAAAATTCAAAATTCCGAGTATAAAAATTTTGTAGGCCTGTAACTGTTTATATATTCTGAAATTTTAGGCTCTGTAAATTGAGCGGATCAAAAGTTATAAGGGGGGGACGGACACACACACACACAGACATACACACACACAGACACACACACACACAGACACACACACACACACACACACACACACACACACACACACACAGACACACACACACACACACAGACACACGAAATGTTCTACTCCGAATTCTGAGTAAATCCGTGTATGGAACATATATGCTGCGAAGCCTCTAAGTTGGTGTTTTTTGACTTCAAAGTTGGAAAAGCCGTGAAAAAAGTAGACCTCTCCATACAATTCTCGCGTATTCTGGCTTGATACATTGTCGATATGTTAAGAGAACAAAGTTCTCCTGAACAAATCGACAGTTGGATTACTAATAATAGTATAAACTTATCTTGAGGTCTGAAAATCCAAGATGTTTCTAATTATTTTTAAAAATCTTTTTTGCCAATTTTTTAATTCAAGTACCGTCATTTAGGGTGACTCTAACCCAAAATATTGAAATATTTAACAATTCACTTTGTGGTTCCATAGTTTTGGATATATCGGCATCATATACTTTTGATATCAGCTACAAGATATAGGTACCCAGTAGCAATAAAATCATTTGAATAAATTTCACTCTAATTTTTTTTTTTTAATATTTAATTTGGGGCCAAAGTCATCCTTCGAAGAGGGTGACATTGGCCTCCATATGTTGTGCCAACAAAATGTAGTTTTAATTGTAAATAAGCTAATGCCACCCGCCCGGCAGGTTCATGAGTTAATGTTACAAGTATTTTTGGTAAAGATATGTTCAGCTTTTGGTTTAAATAAAGCGAAAATTTAGTTTAATTTCAGTTTAATGAGACTAACAAATAAATAAAAAATGTTAATCTTTATGAAACACTCGTCAATTTAAATCGAAAAATTAACATTGCTCTTGTTTATTGAAATACAAATTAAATATTGTTATTAAAAAAAATAAACAAATACTTTCTCGCACTCTGTGCAAGTGGTGAGTTTATTGCCATGTGGCAATTTCTTCCAACTAACTTCCAAATATTATATGGCTTTAATTTTCATTGTCCAACTCCGGAACAGAAAAGCAGCCTTTCTTCGTGAATTTAGGAGGTTCTATTTTGCAAACAATTTTGTCCCAGCTGTGAAGCTGTTCATCTTTAATTGCTGGCCAGCATCAAAATGATTTTCCTTTCTTCATGCAACTTACAAGAGCTCCTTCTCCATTTATTGAAAGAACCTTACCAAGATATTTACACAATCCCCATATAACAAGTTAGTCAATCGTCGACATAGATCTTTCTGCCTTTTGAGAAAACCTCTGAGCCAGTCTTTTCCTGGGATGTTATTTTTAAATTTCTTTACCATCCTGCCTTGTGCGCTTAGGTAATCTCTGATCCCAATTTTAAGATCGAATGTTAATGGAAAACCATATTCAGAAAGTGCCGTTATGTATGCCACGAACGACGCTTCTTCTTCCTCTGTAAATACAGTAGTCCCGCCAGGTTTATTTTTATATTTATTAACTAATTTATTTTTTATAGTACTGCGCGGTATTTTATATATAACAGAAGCAGCTCTTTGAGTAATTTGTTTACATTTTACGGCTGCCAAACATTCTTCTAACTGTGACTCTGTATAATCGATGTATCGACGACTACCAGGTTTTCTTTTATATTTGGAGGGCATCTCAAAGGCTGCAGTTTGTTTATTTATCTGAAAATTGTAATTGGGGTTCAGATTCTCAAGTTGCAGTAGAATTTATATCAGTCGGGTTACTTTGGCCCGTGGGCCAAAGTAACCCGAAAAGCCGGCCAAAGTGTACCGACATTTTGTTATTGAAATTAAGGATACCTAAAATTCAATACACCCTGTTGAATTTATAAATACCACACTCCTGACTTCATAAATAACTACAACAAACACAGTGATGAATGTATACTTACCAAAATTTGCAGTTTCACAATAAAGTTTTCAAGCACTTAAACATGTGCGGGTAATCTGTTAAAATTTGCGCCCGAAAACTGATTAACGCAAGAATAAGTAAACACATCAAATGAGTGGGTTTTCGTATGCTACTACTGCCATATTTCATTCCCGCGTGAAAGTTTTTCGATTGTTCAGTTCATTTTGTATCGGCGGGAATTTTAAACTTTTTTCCATTTTGGGCCAAAGTCACCTGCTAGGGCTAATGACACCCGAGATGACGGTACATATATTCAAAATGCTTAGCAAATTTCAATTTATCATCTATTTACTAATCATATTTGTACATATTTTTGCATTAAAATTAAATTGTGTATCTCTCTCTAAAATAATATTCATGTTAAATTATTTCACAGCATCGCTTTGCGTGATATTATTTTTTTATGTCGACGTTGTATTGCAAACATACATATTATTATGAATCTAAATATGAAATTAAAATATTCACATATGCGATGACTGCGGTGGACTTCTGGAGGGCCAATAAGATGGTATCTAATGTTTTTGAAATTTAGGAATAGTTTGTATCCACATCACAGGCCAATAAACTCGATTTACATAATAATTTATTAAAACGGCCGTAGAAACATCGGGACCGTTGTGTATTTTCTCAAAGATTTCAACGAATAATACCGTGTTGGATGAATGAAATGCAGACTTTTATAGGCCTAACAATATCAAAAAAAAAATTAACTTTTCCTAAACGTGCTCTTCAATACAGGAGTTCGTGTCCAATTTGATGACCCATTGTTGCCTTACCGACATAACTTCTTTGGACACTTCTTCTGCTTCCGTCGTTTTGAAAGCTGAAGCAGAAGACAGAAGAAAAACCAGTGATTTTTATTATTCAATCACTCCACCGAGAAGGATTTAGTTTCTATTTGAATTGAAATATATCAAAATCACCATTCATTTGGCTAAAAGTGCATTATTCAATTATTATTGTAGGTATGTATCCATTGGTTCTAAATGTGCATCCACGTGCATTTCATATTGCAATATTAACTTCACTAGTATTAATTTCCTATATCAAGGCTTATTACGCAATACGAAGTGGTAAGAACAGCGAGTTACATAGGTGAGTTATTTGTCTCCAGTTTATGAGATTTAGTTAAATGTAATCATTGGTTGGAATAGGTCGAGCTTACAATTACTTTGTTGTTAGTTATGTGACAAAAATTTGTAACTTATTTGCACTACCTAGTATTTGTTTTGTGCAAATAAATAAATTGTTTTGTATATATTAATATTTTCAGAATTCACATTGTGGTACGTTGATGGTTATAAAAAAGACAATTGTATCTTATAAAAGTGTTTTGAATTTTATATACAGCAATCATTTGATATTTGTGATTTATTTGAAGAATAATTATTTATTTTTGCAAAGATGGAGCTATTAAATGTGTTTATATTTAAAATAACGTTTGCTTGTGCGTTGTTTGGAATTATTCAAGGAAAAGACGAATACTACAAAGAAAAACGTAAGTTTATTTTGAACAATAATATTATGTTAGTACTGTCATAATTATTAAATTCGATTCTTGTAAGACGATTCTGTCAGATTAATGTCTGTAAGGTCACTATAGATATTCTTTGATAGGTCGAGCTAAAATAAACTAAAAACTAAATATCCAAAATCAAAAACAATAATTAATTGCCATTTCTCTAATGCATTTTTGTTTTTAATGAATGTAATACAATAAAAAATTAACTAGGTATAATAATAAAATTCATTTTATATTTATCTCTTATTATAAGTAATAATATTTTAGATTCATTGTTTTTACTTTTGATATTATTTTTTGTATTTGTGCAGTTTTACATATATTCTTCGCTTACTTCAAATATTTTTTGTTGTATATTGGTTAAATTTGTTGTATTTTTGTTGGTTAAATGTAAAAATGTATTTTTTATTTTGTGTACCTTCCCACACACACAGGCAATGCCTTTGTGTGAATTTTGGAGTCTATATAATTTTATTTTGGACATATATGTTATAATTTATGTAACATGCCCCAAACTAAAATAAATAGACGTCAGTATGTGATTTAATATAATACTGACAAAAAAATGATAGTTAGACAGAATATATCGCTTATAAAGTATATTTTTCCGGTGATTAATTGAACTAATAAATAATCCGTCGTAGGTCGGAATAGTGTTATGCTCAATGAATTTCGTCGATTTAAATAACTTTGATTTTTTTTAGTGCGAAATATTTTCTTTTAAACGTGGTATAAAAATTCAGATATGATGATAATCAATTACATGCATAAAATATAAAAGAATTATAAATAAATTGTGTATGTTTTGGTGGTATTTTAAATCTCAATCATAGTATTCGAAACTATGAGTGTGTATATTATATTCATATCATACATTACATACACAGATGTTTCATTATTTTCTACGATTTCCTACAAAACCTTTAGAAAATCTTTTAGTTCAATAATAAATATATTTTTTGTGTACAATTTATTCATAATCATTCACAACCATTTATGTCGTTTCCAATATTTTCGTTGCCAAATTATACGATAAATTGGCAACGAAAAATTAATAATCGTCTTTAATTTTATGTTTAATTATATTTGACGTTTAAATTGTCCTATAATGAAGTGTTATATTATTCATGTATAACTTGTATGTTTACAAAATAAAATAAAATAATAAATAATGAAATAAAATTAATATTATGTTCAAACAAATAAGCGCACAACCAGTTATTTCCACAAACTACTAGCTGTTCAATACAAACCTTGCATTAACTTTCCACTCTAGAAAAATCGTATTTACTACCATACTAACATGTTTTCCTGTTTATCATACTCCTAATATTTATTTTAACTTAGCAGTAACTTAGTTTATTGAATTGGATAGCCAACCTATAAATAATATACCTATGATTATTTTTTTATGTTTTTTCATACACACAAAGTGTTTATAGGCAATATTTTTTTAAGCAAACGTTTATTCCAATCCATATCTATACAACAATGATTGCCAATAGGTGCATCTTTAATTTTAAATAACTAACAGAGGAGCAATTACATATAATTTATTTCCTATTACTATGTACTAGATTCATTATACCTACTAAATTTATTTCCTCGAACTACTAGCTGTTCGTTACAAACCTAGCATTAACTATCTGCACTAGAAAATTCGTATTTAATACCTTATATACATGTTTTCCTGTTAATCATACTCCTAATATTGACTTTAACTTAGCAGTAACTTAGTTTATTGAATTAAAAAACCAACCAACATACAATATTTGAGTACCTATTTATTTTATTTATATATTTTATTAACAATACAAAGAGTAAGTTACAAATTCAATTACATACTTACTATAATAGAACTAGAAGTTAAGCATATGTGAATATATTAGGGTCAGAATTTAAAAAAAACATTTATTCTGTCTATACGACAGTGATTACCAATAAATGCATGCATAATTAAATAATTAACAGATGAGCAATAAAATATAATTAAGTTATAATTTTTCAATATCTATGTAGGTTAGGTTCACCGATGAGTTGGATAAATGCAAAATTTTTAATGTAAATTATCAGTATTATAGGTAAATAAATATTAGATAAACAATTTACATAGGTAGGTACAAAAGAAACTGAATTTTTACACAATATTATTTGAATTATTTAGTACCTACCTATTTCATTAACAGGAAGCTAAAATTTACGTCTAAATATTCCCTAAATGAATCTTTCACATTTTAAATAAAACTGCTATTTATTTATTTTATTGTATGTATGAATGCTTAAATTTCCAATTTTATCTTAACGTTACACAAACAATAGTTGTAATTCGATGTACCGTACAGAAGTGGTAAATGCATTTTTTTACAAGGGAACATTTTTAAATTTAATATTTAATTAATGCTTAGTAACTTTTTTATATTTACCAGATAGTATTTTCAACAAGTAATATTATTTATCGTTTTTCATACACATATCATAATTGGTCACAATAAACTATGAAAAATTCAACCAATTTTGTGTAATTATATCGATTTGACAAAAAATGTAAAATAAAATGAATGGATCAAAAAATATAATTAATTTACTTCGATAGCAAAATGAATCGTCATCCGTAGAAAATTCTAGTATCTGAAATGTTTATTGCTTAGATTTTAACAATATGTAAGAAATATTATAACATGTAGATGTACCTAATTAAAAATAATTATTAGGAATAATTCGTGGGTAGTGTTACGATCCGTACCATTTGAAATAATTTTGGTGCCAAGATAGTAATAGCACGTGTTAACAGCTATTAAATACATTACATTTTATATTTTTGCAGCAAATTTTTTGAGAACTTGCTATAAAAGCGATCCACATTTTGAAGACTGTTCGAGGGTCGCCGTGCAGGGAATTTTCGACAAACTAGCCGAAGGTAATTATTCAACAATTGATAAGGAAACATGATATAAATATAAGGAATGTCCACAAGCCACCAGTGGACAAATAATATGCATGCAAAAATTAGCGAGAGAATAAGAGAAGCTGACTGCGGAGATAACTCAGTACCTAAAGATGGTAGAGTTTGTATACCAGAAGAGCAGACCCCAGATGACGGGGAAGAGGCAAAGAATAAAGAATGATACCTACACAGTCAAATTATCATGCTTTTCGTTGCAGTAATGCATATTATTATGTGGGTTTGAAATAATATATTGTATTGTCTAGATTGAACCAAAAAAAGTTTTTTATTTGCAGGAATTGAGGATATTGGAATTCCTTCCCTAGAACCGTTGAAAATCCCAAAAATTAGAATATTACAAGGAGATGGACCCGTGAGCGTCAATGCAGCCCTAGATGACGTCACCATTACAGGATTTGGAAAAACTCAAGTTCTTGTCAGCGAGTAAGACATAATTATCTACATATTTAAAGTGAACGTTATCTGGTTAATAATAGCTTCTTCTACATAATGGACTCACTCTATAATCTATTACTTATCCCAACACCGATGGAATTCAGATATCAGTGGGCATAAGTACTATATAAATCCCAAAGAACATTAAATGATGCACATCAATCGTCAAGAATTTATATTTAATAAAAAAATCTATATTTTTTGTAGATAATGCACATTCAACTGCATTTTAAATAATCTTCGTTGAAATTCTATTTTACAATTCGGGTTATGATATTAAAGTAACGCTGGAACAACAGACACATCTTTTATTGGTCGATTTTTGGAAATGTTTGATGTATTTCATAGCATTCTTTGGTTATTATAGACCACAATATTTCGACCATTGTTTTTTATGGTCAAATGTATATACTTAGAAGTAAAAAGCAACTAAAAATTTTATTCGGTTATTTGGCGATATGTTTAACGTCTGAACCATCAATGAATGAATGATTTTTCTACAAACAATATTGCAAAAAAAAAATAATCGAAACTGGCCAGTTTAATGACTATTTTTTATTACTATTTTTTTTAAATAATTTAGTATTATTATTTTTTTTCAGAGTAAATGGAAAATCTTACAATTTTTTTACGAAGGTTCGAATACCGGAAATGAGAATCGAAGGCACATATAATCTTAGAGGGAAAATTTTACTTGTACCATTGATAGGTCGAGGAAAATGTTGGTTCGAACCAAGTAAGTATAAAATCGTAATTTTTCATAGTAGAGAATTATTTATTGTTGTATAAGAATTTGTAAATGAAATATCCTGATAAAATGCGAACGAAAGAATCCAGTTAGATATTTGGAAATTTTCTTAATGGAGAAAAATATTATGTGCCATTCACTGTATTCCAAGCACAATAAAATTATCATTTAATGTCCTTCCTATATTTTTACTCAGTCAAAATACATTTTTACCACATTTTGTATTTATTTTTAGTAGGTATAAATCAAAATAAGATAATATTTACTTCATAATAATATCAACTATCAATTACTTTTATATCACCGTTATAGACGACGTTCAAGTACCTTCATCATTGTTGTGTATGACTCACAGATAATATGGAAGTAAACTTTCAGTATACTTCAGATGTGTCACTCAATACATAGAAGCTGTAACCAGATAATCATAAGGTTTCTCGCATCTCCGCTACAGGAGCAATGAATACGCGACCGGTCCACGGCAAATTTAAATTTCCATTTTAAAATGTTTACAGCTTTGAGGAATGGATTCAAGGATAACTTAAATAAAAAATAACCATTTTTCAATCATTATTTATTAAAAAAAACACATATGATGGATTTTATTTGCAATATTTCAAAAATCATGCCAAATAATTCATAAAATACATTGTTCTAAATAAAATGTGCATTGTAGATTATTAGGTTTTTTTAATTTATTTTCCACAAAGAAAGATTTAATACTGATTTTCGGAAAACTATATAATTTCACTTCGCCGTATTTCACTTGACAGTTTATTCAAAACACAACAAAACTTGTCAGCCATCTTGCGAAGATAATCGAAAAACACAAAAAGCTGGCAATAGATTAACACCATCACCATCACATGGCGTGATAGTGTGTATGTAAATGAACACCGAAAACAGCAAGAATTTTACAAAATCACACGTGTTATATTTATTATCTGGTTTACTTAAAGATTTTAAAGGATCAAAATGTTTCGCGTCACAACAAACAACAAAACACAACTGAAGTATGCTGAAGGTCTGAAAATTTTACATTGCATTTTCAAAAATACCAACATGAAAAAAAAAAAAATAGCGCCACCTTTGGAGATGTGAGCGTAAAGTAAAACCAGTGCTACCAATAGAGTGCCACCGGCGTGGTATGACTTAGTTTTTATGTAAGCATGTAGTGTATGTATAATATTATATTACCAACGTGAAAAGTTTCCCGCCACTTTAAATCGACGTTCTAATACTTTATGATACTCTGTTACTGAGACGCCGATAACATTTTCCAATACCGGATACGCTTGAATGTTGGGAATGTTGAATGTTTTATTTGTTTGAAATGTCATCACATCATCATACTGTTCAAAAGATAGTACATAATAATTATTGTATCAATTTACTTATCACTCTTATGATACCCTGATAACATAATATACAAGTTATATATTTTCATATTGACGTTCCATGTAAATAATAAAAATTACATAATGAAAAAAGAAATGAGAATTTTGCAGAAATGCAGAATCTTCATACATTAATGTTTATGATATATACTTATAAAATCATATGGAGATGACTTATTAGAAACCTAGCAAATCATTTATTTATACTAGTTGCATGTAACACATAAGATCCAACTGTCGATGGCGATTGTATGACGTATAATTGAAGAATACGTACCAAACTATAAACATTTAAACACAAATTTATAAATATTTTAAGATATTTTGTTTTCTATATAAAACTATAGGTATGTATGTCAGGATAGAATAGTATGGAGGTCAGTTTTTTTTCCTACCCAGAACATTAAAACAGCATGTTGGTATGTTTGTATAATATTTGGAGATTAAGTAAGTTGGATCAAACTATTGAGTGATAATATATTGTGTAGTGTTTACTGCCTTACAAATTGTATTGAACGACATCATCACTAAATTCAATTTTTATCAAAATTGTTAAAAAATGTTTGAGATTTACCACTACAAAATTTATATTTTTTATAGCAAATTAAATTATGTAGTAAAGGTGTTTCGCTTTTTTCGATATTTTAAAAAACTTTGGAAATAAAGGCAGTTAAACACATAGATTTATCATAAAAAATGTTTTTCTTAGTAAAAAGTGTTAAGAAACTCTGGAATTTTCTGAAAAAGCAACAATCTACCTAATATTTAATGTATTTTTAGATTGATTTATTTTTGGAGTAACGAAAAAAACACACAAAATTTTTTGTAAATAAACTAATCTAAGTTTAGTTTGTCGATCGACAATTCTTGATAGAACTCCATTGTACGTTAATATGTTATAAAAAAATATAAAAATACTTGGTTATAGTTCTATTGTTTTTATTAGATTATTGACGCGTTTCGTGCAAAGCACATCATTATTCTGACGATGTGCTTTGCACGAAACGCGTCAATAATCTAATAAAAACAATAGAACTATAACCAAGTATTTTTATATTTTTTTATAACATATTAACGTAAAATAAACTAATCGTTATGAAATACTGTTTTTTTATATTCCTGATAAGATCTCTCGTAAAAAAATCATAATTCTAATCCAACTGTCGATTTGTTCAGGAGAACTTTGTTCTCTTAACATATCGACAATGTATCAAGCCAGAATACGCGAGAATTGTATGGAGAGGTCTACTTTTTTCATGGCTTTTCCAACTTTGAAGTCAAAAAACACCAACTTAGAGGCTTCGCAGCATATATGTTCCATACACGGATTTACTCAGAATTCGGAGTAGAACATTTCGTGTGTCTGTGTGTGTGTGTGTGTGTGTGTCTGTGTGTGTGTGTGTGTCTGTGTGTCCGTCCCCCCCTTATAACTTTTGATCCGCTCAATTTACAGAGCCTAAAATTTCAGAATATATAAACAGTTACAGGCCTACAAAACTTTTATACTCGGAATTTTGAATTTTTGTTTCAGTCAGGGGTTATCAACTTTTGAATTTTTATTTTATTTTTCCATATATCTCAGAAACCATAAACGCTAGAACGCTGAAAATTGGTACAAACATAGACAAATACAAAATCTCAAATTAGTTTTTTCAAAAAAATTCCAGGGTTTCTCAAACATTTTTTATTAAGAAAAATATTTTTTTTATGATAAATTTATGAGTTTAACTGCCTATATTTCCAAAACTTTTACAATTATCGAAAAAAGGCGAAACACCCCAACTAGATAATTTAATTTTCTATAAAAAATATTAACATTGTAGTAGAAGATCTCAATTTTTTTTTAACAATTTTTTTAAAAATTGAATTTAGTGACGACATCGCTTCATACATTTTGTATGGCAGTCGCCTATACACAATATGTAAGAAGACTTAATAGTTTGATACTTCATCTCCAAACATACATACATACCATCATGCTATTTGCATATTCTGGGTAGGAAAAAAGGAACTTCCTCCAAACTATCCTATCTTGACATACATACCTACATAATATATGTTGTATAGAAAACAAAATATCTGAAAATATTCAATAATTTGTATCTATGGGTTTATAGTTTGGTACATATTCTTCAACTATACATACTATCGCTATCGACAGTTGGATCTCATGTGTTACATGCAACTAGTATATTTGTTTAATTTTTGTTTTTAGGTAACATGGATATTGACATAATCAGTGATGTTAGTCCTTATAAAAGAGATGAATTTATTTTCTTCAATGTAACAGC
Organism: Molanna angustata; assembly: GCA_963576475.1. NCBI lineage: Eukaryota > Metazoa > Arthropoda > Insecta > Trichoptera > Molannidae > Molanna > Molanna angustata. The sequence continues at coordinate 32,270,735 of OY754971.1, read as the reverse complement.
ATGTCACGTAAAATTTAATATTGGTGGACTGAAATTAAGAATGAACAATTTGTTTGACGGCATACAGTCTTTGGGTAAGATGTCTAAGATACATAAACAAAACACAATAGTTATAAAAAATAAATATCTAAATTCTTATCCCAAATAACAGATTTATAACTGACGAAATTTCATATTTTTCATGATAAGAATCTTTTATTTTATATCGGTAAATTCTGATTATTACTGGTTGTAATGTAATCAGAGTTATTGTTAAATAACGGAAAAACATCAGATTTTAATTGATTTGAAAATCATGAAAATCATTATAATGTAATATTATGTAAAACAAAAACTATTTCCATTCAGACTCTCTTTTCCATTATCTGTTATTTATGGGAACATAAAGCAAAAATATAAGTACCTACCTATGTCGATATATTTATTTTATAGCTGTATAGTGTGAATGCCAGGAAAATGTAGGAGTGTTGTGCTGGAAATCGGCCAAAATTACTTCATTTCTATAAATATTTCATCTATTTTTGAATATTTTCTAAAATTCTGGACTATGTAGGAAACGAGTTGGATTTGACAGTCTTTCAGTAAAATCAGTGCTGCCATCTTTACATGGATAGTGTAAGTTTTTCAATCTAAAGTAGGTAAAAAGTTCCGTTTAACGACGAATGTCGGCGCTAGTATCGAGCTTTACTCAAATATCGGTACTGTCGATCCGTTCCGTTTTATGTTACCCTAATACAAAACGTTCGAGTTGAGAGCGCCAAGAGCGCGAAAATAGTTGAAGAACATTGAAAGTACGTGGGCATTTTCGCAATAAGATTTCGTTCGTCGAATGTTTCATGATTCGTTCGAACTTGATTCTTCAATTCTTCACGACTGATTTTTTTTTTAGTTTAAGGCAATTCACCCTGTGCTATGTGACGACTGAATTTATAAATCAATTTAGTTATGATATAAAAAAGGTACCATTCATGAATGTCACTACATTTGTTTGATCATCGCACCATTTATAAAAATTTAATTTTTTGTACTGTCACGGATCACTGTACTTGTATGTATTCTGCAATAGAATTGTAAACGAATCATCGTTTTTTTCTTAACAACATTTTTTCTTAACGTATTTCAAATGTAATCAAAAATTGAATAAATATTGATGTACTTTTTTGTTCACAGAGGAAAGCACCAATGCGTATCTCAATGCCCACTGGCGGCCGGTCGCCGAATCACTTCGACCAATTTTAGCGCGAACTATAGAAGACATCATGATTGGCATACTACAAAAAATATTCCACAGCATTCCAGCTAATTTCTTCATAGCTGATGTCAAAATACACAACGAAAACTAACAACACCTAAACATTAATTTGTACAACTTTATGTAGGCACTATTTTTAGAATTAAAAAAAAAAATAATTATTTTTTATGAAACGAATTTTATTTAAGTAGCCCTATAATAATACCTTACCGAGAGTAATTAGAAAAAAATATTGAAATCAAACCAAATAGTTTCTATTTATGATGGCATATTTTAACAATCTTATGCCGACACGACACTTATTTTTTTCTTAAATTAGTCCATGACACTGACTGATCACAATTTTCACAAATGACATTTCACGATACCTACGAAAACGATTATTTACGATCAATCATCAACAAGCAAAAAAATAAATAAATACATACCTGCCACAAAGGACGACCAGGCATGTTGAACAGGGAGATTTGACACTAGCACAAAATGTAAATAAGAATAATCAAAGATCCGATTGACGAGTATAAGTGTTGTTAGTGGAGTTTACTAAAATGAAATGCCGGTTTTGGGTCAAACCATGTGTTTTATACGGTATGGAAACCAAGTTGTTCTTTTGCACTGGTATATGTGGCCCCACACATATTTGTGTTGTGTAGCTATATTTATTTTTGTATACCTTAATATTCATTCCTCTGTTTACAGTGGATATTGGAGAACACACGGGAAGCAATCAGGGTTTTACTCTCAGCTTATTTAAATAATAATAAAAAAATATTAAATAAAATTTCTTCATAAATATATTATGAGCTATCGTAGTACCTACCATTATAAATACCTACATGAATATTATACTGCTGTGCGTCATATATTTATACTTGAAAATCTCTTGTTATTGATTTACCTAAAGATTATAATAAAACTTTAAAAATCTGTTTGATTATCATCTTGCTGTTATTATTAATGTCCTGAATTTCGGTAAGAAGTCATGAGAATTGTATGTTATACCTACTCATAAGTGCAATACATGTTTTTATTTATAATTTATGTTTTTTATTGGTTTCTTTTGTTTCTCAATTATTTAGACAACGTGTGTTACTTAAATTGTTTTCAGTTTGCTCACAGATGTAATTGGTTGGTAAATGAAAAACATTACCTCATCTATCGATGTTATCAATAGAAAAAGCGATTCTAGTTAATATTATAATCAATTGTGCGAAATTCAGTTGTAATGCTACTTATTGACTTATTTATACATTGTAAACGTAATTGTTTCAGCCTGAAGATTTTCATTTCATAATGAAATATAATAAATATTTTCATTGAAATGATTCATTGATGATTGATTCCACCTCCATTCAAAGGGAAAACTTGAGGGCCCCTTGATTTCCTTTGAATGCACAAAAGGAATTGTAAATTAAGGCAGCATAAGTTCGAAGAGATCAGTTACATTGCATTTTACTGCACTTCTATACTATATAGGTACAATAATAATAATAATAATATCACATTCATGTGCATCGCTGTAAAATGCAGTTGAATGCACTTTGGTAGATTACTATACGGAGCGGTTGAAAGCAGCGACATCGAACGGAATGGCTTTGATATCGTGATAAGAATTCAATTGTTCGATATGATTTATGAATGAAATTAACAGTTAATTATGATAAGAATACGTACATCATGTACATACATATACAAAATATAATATTATATTAAAAATGATAAAACAATTTCTATACTTACATATACAACATTTACATATACTTACATATACTTACCAACATTTCATAGGGAAAAATCAAAGAGATTAATAAATCTACTATTTTTACTCTCCACACTATGGAATAGAGGAGTGTCATGATTTCACAATTTTTAAGCGTATTTTTATATCAATTTCTCAACGGGTATTATGTAGAGAGTGCACACTATGAGTTTCGTCGTATGCCGTACGCCGTATCCTTTTTGTCCTCTACAGCCCAAAAGTCCGATCGACTTCATATTTACATCATTAGGTACGTGTAAATTGCATAGACCTAGGGCTGATTAGTTTTTCCAAAGATAACTATTAATTTCTTCTCTATGATTTCATCATTTAAGTTGTTTTTTGTGCCTCTCTATATCCCAAACTATACGTCCAATTGATATCATATACATAAAGTCCATAAACTTAAAGCTGATTAGATTTCTCTAGATATCCGTTAATTTCTTCTCTGTAATTCATCTGTCCAAATTTTCAAAATACTTTCACGGTCTGGAAAATTGAGGTATTTTTATATTGTTTAAACTTTTGATGCAATAAAATTACACTCTTCAAAAATGCATTCAAGGATTGTCAAAGTTTAAAGAAAAATGTCAATTGTCTGCTATATCAATGCAAAATAAATGTCATGTTTGTATGAAAAATGTATTTAACAGAAGTAAAATAGCTTCTGTACGGGAAAATTGAGTGATCAACTTCATATTGATATTGTATGTGTCTCTATAGACAAGTGTATTTTTTACTCTCCACTTCTATCTTCCTCAAGGGGTAGGCAGTGAGAACCGAACACCGCATTCTTCTATCTTGATACATATGCATCGCTTCATCAACATTGATACACTCTCTCATACATGCACATCTCTCTAGTACCTAATGCAAATTTTTACATAAATGTTATATTTGAATCTTATATTTGTTTAAGAAATCTTATAGAAATGTACTTCATAAAAATGCATTTAGAGATTGTCATCCTTTCAAGAAGAAAAGATATGCACTTACTATACTTAGTGGAGAGCTTGGGCTCATTTTATCGCATGGTTATTTCCCTATACATACATAAATTATTGTGTTTTTACGCAATTTTGTGGTTTAAAATTAAAAAAATGTAATATTGTAGTATATATACACAAACAAAATAGAACCTATTACCTATAAAAAAAATGTATACCTACCTACATTATTTATATTGTATATTTTAATACCTAGGTATATTATTATTTAAATGGTAGGTATATTATAATGGTCGGTTATACTCTATGCTGTTGAGGCATGGACTCTTAAGTTTGTTACCAAAAACCGCTTGGAATCACCGTGGGAATGCTTAGGATATCCTGGACCGACATAGTACCTAAGCAACGTAGACAGTATGTATGTTAGTTGCATGTAGACAGTATGTATGTTAGTTGTTCATAACAGTCAGCTCCGTAAGACTTCGTATTTTGATCACACAATGAAAGGAGAGAAATACTCGATCCTTCATTATTATTAAGGGAATGAATGAGGACCGTAGAGGGGTCGGAAGGAAGCAGCTATCCTGGCTCCGAAACGTTGGAGAGTGGACCGGGATGAGACATGTGGAGGTCCTGTTCCCCACTGTACATGACACAGAAAGTTTCTCCCGACTGATACACTGTCAGGACAAATTTGGATTCATTGGCATTAAAGTGTTTTGTATCAAAATATGATGGTATCCATTGTTATAAAATTATTGAGTCACATTCGAAAGAAATAATTTATTTATTTATTTGTAACATTCTGTACCTTCATATAATTTGTACACAGGGGAACTCAACCAGATTTATTGTTAAATATACATACAATACAATGGGTATTATGGCCGACCGCCGTGGCACAGTTGGTAAGCCGTTCGGCTTCTGTGCGGGCGTCCTGGGTTCGATTCCCAGCAGAGGAGAAATTTATTTGAATTCATTTCTCACGCAAACATTGCTTCTCTGGGCTGGAAACATTGGTTAGTTGGTAGAAATTGCCATATGGCAATAAACTCGCCACTTGCGCATGGTGCAAGGAAGTGTTTATTATTATTATGGCATTAAGGTGATCACATAACAAATAATATAAAGATTACAAAAGAAAATAATTGAACATTAAAACAGTTCATAACAATGAAAGGAAAACAAAAGGACAAGGAAAAGAAAAGGAGAGGAAGAAGAAATCAAGGGGGAAAGTCTTGTCAACCAGCGAAATCAAAACCATCCATTTTTACCCAGATCATGGAGTTCTATAATATCTTAAAATGTTACAGAACTCCATGAGATTATTATATCCATGATATGGGTAATATGTATGCATGGTTTTGATTCCGCCTTTTGACAAGACTTGCCCTCCAGGTATAATCAGATAGACATTGAAATGTTTTATTTAATAATTGGATTAATTACCTATTTGTCCTAAGGATGTTTCAATAAGACAGGAAGGTGTCAATAGAAGAGGTAAAGGAGGAGGGATAAGGATACTAGGAACTTCTATAGTTTGTTTTAAATTTGATGGTATCAAGGGAAGCTATTTCCGCCATTAGTAAACAGTGAATTTCGAGCCTAAAAATAAGAAACATTCATTGCTTGCCAAAAAATAGAACTAAGTACTTGTGATTAGTCATAAGAGCCGTGTATTTATAGTTAACAAACTGCTCAGAGTTATGATAATACTGAAGAACATAAAGATAAGTATTTTTTCTTATACGAATGACAAATTCAATATTGTATGTAACAGATGTCAGTTGTCACCGTCCTGATCAAAAGGCGATCGCTTAGAAACCGCTTATATATGGCTTAAATTAGTGAATCCTAATTTATAAGATTGTTTTAAATGTTCAAAAAAGTTGACTGAAAATATTATAATAAAAATCTAATCTTCAAAAAGGTGGACACGAGTTTTTTTTGTTTTGTTGGAAACCTTTGAACTCGCAATATATCTCTCAGGACTGTATGAATGTTAAGGGAAAGTTAATTCGCAAGAGAAAATTGACGATAAAATATAAATATTATCTTCTATGATGTGATGCTTCCCTGATATGGGCGGTGTTCCAGACTCCACGCCTTTTACCCTGAGGTGTGTCGTCACAGGATTTCTGCGCTTAGTCAACACCGTAAACTTAGCACTGAATCAACCCACACTCTACGTTTCATGGCTACATACATACATAATATAAATTACCAAATGAATTTCAGATTTTATGAAAACAATAATATGCGTCTTACATCCAATATTATGAACACGAAAACAATATTTGTATTGTTTTTATGTACATTCTGTATTTTATTATTTACCATGTAAAAGAAAGGATACGTAAAAGACAAAAAATGGGTTTTGTTTTTCATGAAATATCAAATTTAAAACAATCATTTTGTTTTCATGAAATATCAAATTTTCCTTTCTAATAACATAATTCTTTTTAAACGGAATACTGTTTTTTGAATTAACATTATTTTATGAGTGTGAATATAAAATAATTCTAAGACAAACTTAGCTTATTATATTTCTTTTGAAATACGATATCAACAACTTTTTATAATTCTGTAGTATGTTCAGTTCATATAGTTTTACGAATGGGCTAAAGCGTAATATACATTATTAAGTAATTTCAAGTTAAGAATGTTTCTAACAGCCACTTTCATAAAAAGCAGAAAAATGACCCTTTAGTTAAAAGTTCTTTAAAAATTTAAAGTCGCCTTTAAGTCGTTGCGTTTCATAAATAATAATGCCGCGTACTTTAGTAAAAGGCAGAAATGTCACCAAAATACCTGAAAGTTGGCAATATTGGTATCAAAATCTATGGAAACATAGCTCATAGCATAGGTAAATCTTTCTGTTTACTACCATATAATATGTTATTTCTGTCAATGAATTGATCATTGATGTATAGGACATGTTTATGGAACAAAACCTATCAAAAAATTCTCCTTAATTCTACTCTTCCATGTGGTCGATTCTTTTCCTATATAAACTTTTCACCGCCGTATCACAGTACGCATCTTCTAATTATCTCATTTTGAAAACATCATTTTGCTATATTATTTATAAAAAAATGTTTAAATAATAACAAAACTATTGAATATTAGTAAGTAATATGCACATGATCGTCAACATACAATTGACAATATTGACATCAACAAGAACTGACAACTGACTTGAACATTATGTCATATTGCAGCACACTCTGGTGGCAAAAAAATGAACTGCTCTTAAAGAAGACTAAAGTACGATGACACTGGACTTTTAATTAAAGAGAACTTTAAGTGACATTTTGTTGTTATGAAACAAATTTATTTTTAAGTCGACATTAAGTCTCCTTTAATTTTTATGAAACTGGCCATAAGGTTAATAAATATGTAAAGAAGCTTTCTTAGTCTGTGTATAGTGTTATTTATGTCTATATATATATTTATAAAATAATTTGAAGTCAAATTGTCGGCAATAAAAATACATACAAACTTTGGACTCATAAACAATGCGAAAATATAAATAGAGTATCAAATATCTCCTACGCAATCATCACAGATCATCTGTGATTTATCATTCTCTTGCGAAAACACTCATCTTAATTTTGATAAATCTTATTAAAGCGATGTTATGTATGTTGTATTTTCATTTCACGCCCGGATACAAATCGCAGAGCAACTGTTTATTGGAAATTATCAAATAAATTTGAAAAAAAAAGGTTTTTTTCCTACAAAACCATTTCAGCATGTACCAGTATTGTAAGTAAGTATATAATATTATATTATATTTTTTTTTTAATAAAATGAATATGTCCTTGTTAAACAAGTACATATACATCTTCCTACGTTCCCTAAAATAAGCAAATAAATGCTTGTGCTATAGGTGAACGAAATTGGTCGAGGCAGGATTCGAACTCGCGACCACTGGATTACTAGCCCAGCGCGCTAACCGCTCTGCCACCGACCCATCTAATTTTAGTAGATACTTTTGTATAATAACAATAAAAAATAATTATATTTAAATCTCAAACATTTCAATTTATTCATAAATCTATAAATACGCGAAATAATATGATTGAAACATTATTGTGTAGTTTTAAATTTCACGAATATAGAATCGATTTAGCCTTATGAATAAATGAATTGGAAAATGTTTTAATTCATATTTTTTATAAAGAAAATGTTAAATAATATTACGCGGGAAAAAGGACCAATCATGTATGCAGTGAAAAATGACGTCATTTTAATTTGGTTATTCGTATTTTTCTATGGCTATTGTGAATCTTCTGAATGTCGTTATGACGTTTTTGGGACATGGCTAAAATATATAATAACGGTTATGTAGGTGTCTGAAATAATTATTTTTTTAATGTTAATTTATTATTTGGGGGCCAAGGATTATTTTTTTTCACAAATATTCTTTACATTTATTCTTTGTTTTTTCAGAAAAAAAACAAAATATTTGAAATTAGCCTATTACAAAATTATTTTGAAATCGTTTATTTCTAAGCTCCAAGCAAAAAAATTCAAACTGTGAAAATGAAATTTCAAACAGTGCTTTAAGAGGGCGTCTGCTGTCAACGTACCTATTTTTCAATTTGATATACCATCATTATAAATTCTTGTAGAAAAATAATGGCATACGTTTATCTTATACTTTTAAACATTTTCCTTGTATTTTTAAATAAAGAAAAACGATAAACTATAAGGTATAGAGTAATATATTTTATTTTAAATTAAAGGAGACCAAAAAACTGAAAAAATATGTCGTAAAAATTGCATTAAGAGGACATATAACGCTAAACTTAGTGACTGAAAACATGATATATTATTTAAACCGCCCAATGCACTATGAAGTTACGCGTTAGTAAGGGTAAATATCGCGTGCGTTTAAAAAGGTTTATACGTGATTTAAATTATCGGAAACCCCAAATTTGTTGATTATTTAAAATTTTAAGAACAAACCTTAGTTGAAAGGAAAAAACTTTATCGGTCATTCACTTTGATTTTATGCACTCTTTAAGCGTATAAAAGATTTATTTCTTTACGACACATGGTTATGGAGTAATTTAACAAAAATGCTGTAAAAAAGGATATTTTTAATAATTTACTTATGGGAATTTAGGCTGAATATTAAAATTGTGTGACGAACATTCACTAGAGAAATGCTGAAAAGACTTATACTATTATTTCTAGAAACACACTGTTTAACATATTTGAGGGATTTTATTAGAAATTAAGGTGTTTAGGTTTATATGGCCCCTTTAATGCTTCAGGTTTAGTAAAGAAACCTAAAAAACTTTAATTTTTCCCATTTTTCCATTGCGAAATATATTGCTCTACGCCTTTACCGTTTTTTAGAAATGTCAAAAATCGGGGTATGCTTATTGTTTTTCTACAAGAATATATACAAGACATAATTAAAAGTTATTTTTCTTTGTTAATATCCAAACTAACTAATTTCTTTTTTCAAAATGATTCGTTTTGAAGTGATGATTCAATATGATATTGAAAATGTTATAATCAGAAACATGCAATTTGGTATACGCTTTAGTTAGAAGTCTTCCACCTTGGGTCTGTTGTAGTAATTTAGTCATGACACGATATTAAAAAACAACCACCATATATGGATAAGGTACTTATTTCGAAACCCTGACATGTGTTCATGTCATCTGAATACTTCTATAGACCAGCAAAATATCTTGACCTTGTTCACGTAAGAATAAATTCTAAGATATACAAGTACGTAATGTTGAGATGGTGAATCTTAATCCATAAATATTTTTTAAATGTCTAATTTTCTAACGAAAATTCAAACGAGTGAAATTACCTTTGAACATTCTCATTCATTATTTTCGAGATAATTTTATAACATGCATGTCTTCTCCATGGAATCGAAGCTAAGAATACACTTATTATTTCGATTCAGCTTTAGTTTATCCAAGTTCTGGCTATCGTATTGCATCACTGACCCAAATATTCCACCTGTCAAACTCGATGTGTTCATTATGTATTTGTTCATTATGTATATTATTTAAAAAAAAATCCATAACGAAAATGATTAATTTAGCGATGATATAACAAAACGAGTGGGTTGTGGCCAACGCTAAACTCTTCACTACCAAGTCACTCCACAAAGTATACAAATTTTGTATGGAAAATATTCAGCATTTTCATGAAATGAGTTTGTTAAATTATTTTGATTTCAAATATTTTACTATTAATGGGGGGACTGCTGCCAACGTACCTATTTTTTCAATTTGAATTTACTACAAAACGAATCATTTTGAAAAAAATAACCTAGATAGTTTGGATATTAATAAATAAAAATATACCTTAATTTTTTAATTATGTTCTGTATATATTCTTGTAGGAAAATAATAAGCATACCCCAATTTTTGACATTTATCTTAAATTTCTAAAAAACTATAAGGTATAGAGCATTAAATTTTTTTTATAATTTAAAGAAGATCAAAATATCTGGAAAAATACGATGTAACGTTGCATCAATGCATCAGGTTAAGTTAATAAACCAAAAAAACTTATATTTCGCAATGGCGCTGAATGGAAAATAAATGTTTTTGAGGTTTATTTTCTAAACCTGAAGCATTAATGTAACGTCACATCGTATTTTTCTAGATATCTTTAATTTAAAAAAATATATGTTGAACTACGTCTTATATTTTATTAAAAATATAAGATAAACGTTGAAAATCGGGGTATGCCATCATTTTTCTACAAGAATTTATACAGAACATTATCAAAAAGTAAAGATACATTTTTCTTTATGACTACCCAAACTATCTGAATTATTTTTTTCAAAACGATTTGATAAGAAATAATGATGGTATATCAAACGTTGGCAGCAGTCCCCCCCTTAAAACATTATAATTCTTCAGTGCCATTTTATGAAAGTGATCCGCCTTTTTAGCAATTTGAAAATAAAAATAACAATTTCGTGTTTCCTGAGCATGGAGTCACTTTGAAATATTTGACAGTTAAAAAACTTGAGAAGCACTATTCAGACATTTTTCAAAATTTAATGGGGTCTTACCGAATATAAGATATACAAATTTTCAAAACTTGGAAATAATCGAATGAGTACTTTAGTCTATAATCGATAAAATAGAATAAATACGCCGTACATAGCACACAGCACACACACAGATACATTGTGATGAAACTTTATGAAAACAATCTCGGTATGATACTAACTGATAATCTGCAATAAAAAATTCCCTTAAATATTGTGAATTCACAACTCCCCACTATATTCCCTTGGGTTAGTGAGGAGTGAAAAAATGTTTATATATTATAGATATGTAAGAAGGTATCAAATTATTTGATGGAATCAAATTTTCACACTCGTATAATCACATAAAAGCGGTAAGTATTATTAAAAATAAAAATACAAACATTAAATTTTTCAATATTATAGCACTATATTATCTATGCTCACTGAATAATTAAAACAGTTCTCCCAAAACATGTGTTCAAAAGCTTAAACTATAATGGTTTATAGAAATACAAATTATTATATTAATTAGATAAAAACTATATTAACTCAAAATACATGTTCTTGCTGATTCCATGTAACGTGTAAATTGTTTAAAAAACAATTAATTCAAAATTTTGTAACATTCGCGTTATTCTACATTTTTTGTTTTCGATTTTGACGAAAGTCCATTATTTTACATTTTGGCGGATCCTCATTTACATCACCTCAATTTCTCCCATTACACCAATGTCAAGCGTGGATAAATAGGTCAAGAACCGAAAAGCTCATTTTTCACTCGAATAATGTGGGCTTTTGGCAAACATTCTGGATTCTCGTAGCACCTGATTTTACGCATTGATTTTGCTTTTAGTAACTGAAATATCCACTGAATGACTTTACATGCAGTCATAAATTATTTACGATCATTTGACATGTACAAACACTTAAAACAAACACGTGTTTTAAAATGAGCACTCAATAAACAGATGTACCGAATTTAGATGAATCGATGGCAGAGCGGTTAGCGCATTGTTTTAGTAATCCAGTGGTCGCGAGTTCGAATCCTGCCTCGACCGATTTCGTTCACCTATAGCACAAGCATTTATGCTTATTTTAGGGAACGTAGGAAGATGTATATGTACTTGTTTAACAAGAACATATTCATTTTTTGAAAAAAAAAAAGAAAAAAAAACTTTGTTATCATCGTAGTCTCACACATATACCTATAGGTAGTTTAATTCTTATAAATGATATTTATTTTAAATTGTCTATACTGATGGTGTTTAATGTGTAGAACTAGGTATTTTTTTAATCAAACAAAAATGATTATGGTTCTACATATGTATTTTCCTTATAATAGGGCGACTGTTTCGGCTGACTAGGCCCTTATCAACTGGTAAACATATATCTCTTAAAAACACCTGTAAAGAAGTAATTTCCCAAAATTAGCAGCTACACTACAACTGTTTAGGATATTTCATAATTGTAATGTAAAGTAATTTGTATAGTCGTCAAATAAACCGATTTCTAGTTTATAAGAAAAAAAATATTTCTCTTTTTACCAGTTGATAAGGGTCTAGTCAGCCGAAACGGTCGTCCTTTTTTAAGGAAAATATATGTTTATGTAGAACCATTATCATTTTTGTTTGATTAAAAAAATACCTTATAAATGATGTTTACATAGCGCCGTTCACTGATTCAAGGGCACTATTAACTTATTTGTGTGATACTTTTAGTTTATTGAATTTAATAAACCAATTGACTATATATTTATTTATATTGGGTAGCAATAAATGATTTAAAAGCATTCAAAGCCAAATTAAAAAAAAATACTTAATACCTTTAAAGCTTTGAAGCTTTAAATTTAAATTGGAAAAATAAAAAAAAATCTATTTTTCTACTGTTCTAAGGATTTCGTCCTTAGAACAGTAATAAAACGAAAGAGGAATAAAATTCAGAGAAGTATTAATCTTATACGAGCTGAAGATCGAGGATCGTCTGTCGACTATATGTTATAGACGTATCCTTCAATTCTTTGGATACATTGCCAGAAGGGAACCAGACTGCCTCAAGAAGCTTGTTGAGATGGGCATCGTGGAGGGACGGAGATCTCATGGTCGCTCACCGACCAGATGGAGCGATTTGGTTAAGTCCAGAATGGGGTCTTCGGTGAATGGTGCTCTGCGTTCAGCCCAAAACAGATTGACATGGAGGTGGGCCATAAGTGTGGCGACGGACTGCAGCCGCTATCCTCAGTCACGAGGAAAAGGACTAATGTATCTTATTTGATTTTATTTAAGTATATAATTATGGAGCTTATGTGATAACTATGTGAGATGTTATTTTGACTCTTGGGTTTTTGATTACCCGGGTCTATAATAGAAAAGAGTGAAAGCACTATTCTAAATCTCACAGAAAAATTAAGTAGCGATATACGAAAAATCAACGAGTTTTAATTATTATTTCATGTTATTAATAAAGAAATACATTTCCTTCAAGATTTTAAAAATAAGGCATAAAGTTCATCAGAAAAGAAAAATAATGATGGAGTACCTACATATAAGAGATGTTATGTTTAGTACATTCTTTATTAAATCTTAGTGCTACCGCCCAACAAAAATATTTTTTACGATGTAAATAATTAGGCTCTTCGCCAAATTATTTATATACAATACACTCACCGCTGACCTTACCTGGTGATCACTTTGGACAGCTTACATAAATTTTCTACAAATTACTTGTTCAAAAATATCACAATGTCAGTTTTTATCCTCAGCATACTATTATTATTATGAATCAATGAACTTTTACGTCACAAATAAAATAAATATAAACGTATTTTACATATTTATTATATACATATTTTTAGTATAATATTATAACGATTTAATATTATAGCCTTATTGATAATTTATATATATAAAATACTTACATGCATATAATCACGTCATGTCCATAGAAAACTATGTGGCTTAGGTATATTCATTGCCTAGCCCACATTCATAAATCATCTCAAACATTCCTAATATGTATAATGTCAAAGACGATATAGTTATTCGGTACTCTTCGGTACTCGCACAGATGTCACCCCTGAACGGCGCCAGATATATTATTTAATTTTTGGCTTGTTTACTTTGGCTTGTATGTAAATCGAATAATATATATTTCTTTTAAACACATATACGCAAACATTGGATTTTTTCCCTGTCGGTAGTCAAACTCTGCCACCTCAATTATAAGGACTGTTGCTTTCATTGTTTACAAATAAATCAGCTTCTCAACAGATGGCGTTACAAAAAGTTTTCTTCGTTACTTCATAGATGGCAATAGTAATAATTTCTTATTTCCAGGTGATATGTTACTCATTATTCAAATATATAGTAGGTACTTTCAAAATTGCATTGACACAAGGGAACTCAATAAGAAGGCATAAGGTGAACGTTGCGCAAGTGCATGAAGTGATCACGTAAACCAGCCGATGACAGATCGTCAACCCTGTAGGTGCCTTGAGTTCCTGCTTCTTCTATGATATTCCAACTTCGTCTCTATTGAGATATTAAAAAGTTTGTCAAAAATAATATTATGCTGCCTATTTTATTTTGTTTTTTATGCATAAAACATACATTTCTTAAAATCTATCTGATAAGCATCTAAGTCATTCAAAAATATTATGAAAATATAAGCCAGAAACAATTTACGTCAGTGAGTCCATTTTCTGCTTTAACGTCATCGGTTGAATGAGATTGATGATGATGGACAGACTTAAAGTTAATATTTCATCAAAGTAAATTCATAATATTTTCAACTATTCTTCGAAATTACTTATTCATATTATGAATTATTTTGTTCAATGAAAACATTTTTTTTTCTACAGCGCTTTTTTTTACCAATATTCGTTTCGTTTTTTCAGTACATATTATCTTTTATATTGTGTACATTATTTTATATACAGCATTATTCAAAAACAAACAAATGACAATATAAGCAAATATGTAGATATACTTTTTATGTTTATTAAGTACTCGATTTGGGACAGCCAAATTAATTTTGATGGAACAAAAATGTTGTATTAATTGTTGGGAAATATAGAGGTAATAACGACGTATTAGGACAGATACATGTAATGGGGTGTTATGAATTACGTAATTGGAAGCCGTCTCAATTGAATGAAGACTACAAATAGCTCATCAAAACCACTCAATACAAAAGAACGAATTCAATATAATAAAAACCGGTAAAGGCAAAAGCATCAGAAAGCTCTTTCCCTCTTTTTCTCTTCCTTTCCCTCTCGAACTGTACGGAATGTCTGACGCTCTACATGGGAAATCCCATGCAGTAAGGGAACATAAAATCGAAGAGGTTTCTTCCATCGTACTGGAAGTATACCGCGCAAATAATTCATACATATAAAGTATGTACCTATATGTATTAAATAAATACATATTAAAGAATAGTGGACTGATTAAGGGGGGTGCACTGAACTTTTGTCCCGGTGACGATTTCGATATTTTGTTTGTTGAAACATTACTCTTGATATCGATATGTTCAATTCTCGCAGGTAAACGTGGCTGTGCATCGGGTAATACTACGTTATTGATTATAAATGTAGTCTATCGGTTCACTTCCTTGCATTTTCTGTTTTCCTAGTGAAAACCGAATCAGTCGATAGGTCGTAACGGTATTGCCAATCATTGATTGGATATCGGTAAAAAGTACCAATACTCTTGGATGTACTTTTGTTTCATTGAAAACTAATTAAACATCCAAAATCGTAATACGATGTTCCCA
This sequence comes from Molanna angustata, assembly GCA_963576475.1. NCBI lineage: Eukaryota > Metazoa > Arthropoda > Insecta > Trichoptera > Molannidae > Molanna > Molanna angustata. The sequence goes on along the minus strand of OY754971.1, from coordinate 32,254,983 downwards.
ATTATATTTTAATAATCCTCTAAATATTGTGTGACTGATTAATTAATTTTTAAAATAATAAAAATAAAAAATAAATATTTTGTTCTTTGTTATTAAATATCTATCATCCGATTGAGCTTTTTTGGATTATGAAAAATGGAACGATTCCATTCCATTCCGATTCCGATTAATTTTGCAATTTACAACTTCAGTAACAAGTGAAGGTAAAGAAAACGCTTATTATCAGGAGATCATAACACGCAAAAGGTGTAATGCTGAACCGATTCGGTCGACACTAGCGCTATTCGTTTCCCAACAGTGAACTTCGTTCTCGTTTTTATTGTAGTCTCGAACCAAACAAAACACCGCAGACACGAACCATTCGGAAGAACTACACTACTCTTTAATTTCAAATATATGATAAAAGATGTCGCCCTAGACAAGTATTTATAATATTAATAGTTGAATATTTTACAATAAAATATTCAACTAAGTACAATAAAAATACCAATATTTATTCAAATTATCATGATATTCCATTTGCTAAAAAAATATGATTAGTGAGAAAAATTTACCATTCATTTATTATTTCTGAATCTAATGTTTCGCCATCCAGAAGTCGTCATGTTGAAATCGCTTCATGTATCTATATATTTTTTTTTCAATATTATTTTTTAGAATCCACTGATCAGTTTTAGGCAACACTTGCTTTTCTCAGGAAATAATTATATATTTTTTGTATTCATCTTTTTAAAATTGCACAACGCCAAATAGTAATGATCTTCAGTTTTAGTATAATGCATTAGTATAATATTATAATTCTATGAGTATAATAATCGACAAATAGTTTGAGAAATCACGTGCGATGCGCAGGGCACAAATTTGTGCATTATGTCCCTCTCTACGAAATTTTTCAAGTTATTTGTTAATATTTATATTCAACAAACAATTTAAAACAAATATGATTAGGTAATTATCTATGATACCAACAAATTCTCAAGTAAAGTATATTTCATTTTAGTATTTTTTTGTCCCTCACCTCTCACATGACACATAATTTTTTTTGATTTCTCATTTGCCTACCTTATTATGTCATTAAGTTTAACCTTTTTACATCACGAATTTCACGACGAAAATAATAAGAATTATCTATATATAATAAAAACAAGTATAGGTTATTACCATCCATCTTTTTACGCTCCACTAGGTTCTATGGAATTAAAACATAGTATAAAAGTGCCTACATAAAAACTTATCGCATTAGATGGTTGGGACGTCTCCAACTCATGTAGGATAACCAAGTCTCGAAGAAGATACTCAGCAGACAAACAGATGGGAGACGAAACGAGGGAAGACTCAAATTAAAGTAGATGGTTGGTGTAGAAAGGGACCTGAAAACAATCATCATCATCATCATCAGTGGCTCCACAGCCCAGGGTGGGCCTTGGCCTCCTCAAGGAATCGTCTCCATTGCACCCCATCCATGGCCTTTTCTCTCCAATTCCGCACACCGGCTATCTGAAGGTCCCTCTCAACTCCATCCATCCAAAACAATCAGTATAACTTATTTATTGGATGATGTGGTCGATAGACCGGGTGGAATGGAAGAAAGTTCTTGAGGAGGCGATGGCTTATGATGGGCTATAGCGGCATTGGTGGTGATACTAATGACGTTCTATGAAATAAGAAGCGGAGAGTCATGATTTCACATTTTTTCAGCGTATTTTTTTACGTCAATTTCTCAACGGCTATCGTGTAGAGAGTGCACAGTTTATGTTTCGTCGTGATGTTTTTTTGTAAGTATGGCATACGCCGTATGCCGAATCATTTTTGAAGATTTCTTCTTCTTTTTAGCTTATTTGGCATTCTACCCAATCATTAGGACAATTTTTTCTGCCAGTAAAAAATGTTATTAAATTATTGAGAATTGGGGTAAGTACCTACTTGCATTATAGATTGCAGAATCCATAACGGCGAAGAAATTTTGCTATGTGGAAATAGATATGCAGGGAATTTAATGACAGAAGATGTGACATATTGATTGGTATTGGAGTATTAGGTGTATAGTACAAATTGAATATTATATCCTTTTTTAGATTTATTTCAGGAAAATAATTTTAATTTACTTGACAATAAACATTATTATAATATGTATAGCTTTGTATATAGATTGGAAACGTCATCAAAGGTAGTAGGTCTTTAAACATAATAATTAGGAAAATAAGAACAGTGCAAATACTTTACTCTATGCCACTTGATGAGTTGAAACTTAATAATACTAGTTTCGGGAGAACACCCCTTCCTTGACAGGTGTATTGTTACCACAAGTAACTGTCAAATCCATTTGTCTTCTGGTAATAAAGTTTCAGTTTTTTTAAATAAAAGTAGAATTGCAAAGTACATAATAAATTTAATAATAAATACAGCGACGAATTATTATATAACATATTATCATACAATTATATATCGTAAAATTAAAATAAGTTATAATTTACACAATATTTACAATATATTTTACTGAAAAAGATTAATTCCAAAGTAACAAAATCAATAAATAATAAAAAAATCTAGGTAAATATTTTTATATTTATTTTTTGTAAGTTCTGTGTCTTTTATGTTAATTTTTATATTATAAGACTGTCATGATGTGGGTAATATCGAAAGTCTTCATTGCTCCATATGCTGGTAATACATTTGTGCATATGCTTATAGATTTAACAGTTTGTAATCTAAAAAATAAAAAAAATACTAAAAGTAAATAAAAATTTTCTGTCGTAAAATAAAAAGTGAAAACTTGCAACAAATCATGGTCGGATAGGACCCTTGACAATATTATATATTTGTAGTTTAAATTCTTGGGTTCAATTTTGAAAACGTACTCAAATATTAATAAAAATTTAAAATTTATTCCTTTTGTGTATGTTTTGCTATTCTTAAGATTGAATAAAATAAAGGAAGTTTAATAATATTAAAATGACAAAAGAACATCACTAGTGTATTATGAAATGGATTTTAAAGTGACAGTTCGGGGGCAAGTCTGAGGGGCAATCCGGGCAAGCCGGGCAAGTATGGTCAAGCGGCGAAATCAAAACCCTCATGATTACCCATATCATGGATATAATTATCTTATAGAGTTGTATAATATCTTAATATTTTATAGACCTCTATATGATAATTATATCCATGATGTGGGTAATCATGAGGGTTTTGATTTCATTGTTTGACGGGTCTAGCCCCCCCCCCCCCCCCCCGGTGAACACATTTTTATCTCTAATGAGACTAATACTCGTTCAAATTTTAATTCATCTTCAGAAACGAACCCATTATCAATTCTCTACGTTAAAAATAATCATCCATTGAAAATATTAATTATTCTTTGAAAATAACTATTGCTGAAGTAGGTAGGTACCTACATGATTTTTTTTATTTTCATTGACATCACATCTATAGGCATAGTCAAACACATGCCATCGCGCTATGTCCCTATACGCCTCTTTCTTTGTATACATTCATTGCTTCCATTACATTCATGCAACGTGTCACACATACAAGTCGTTCAAGATTCTTGTATTTCTTTCAATTATGTTTATGCAATTTTGCTATGTCGTCAAGAAAAGGGTTTTTAATGAGTAAAATCAGGGGTTTTTGAAAAGTTAATCAGCTCATAGTAAAATCAGTTTGACTCATGTTTATACCACAGTATTACCATTGTAAAGAATCGTTATATTTTTTGTATTTTCTTTTTTAAATTAAGATTTTTCTGTACAAAATAACAAACATAATTTAAATACATTCGCTGTATAAAATACTTTTAAGGTAAAAAGTTTCATTGTCACTTAAATTATAAAAAAAACGTCAAAAAATATGCAGTGCGACCATAAAAAAAATAACTTTTAGAAAAAGTGTTAATTTAATTTATTTTTATACGTTAATTTAATATATTTTAGACTAAATACTATTATATACAAATTTCACAGTTTATTTTGGCATATTAAACCTATTAATAATTAATATAATTATTATAATAATAATAAACACAAGTAGGTAGTATAAAAATATACATAGAAACAAAAAAAATATACATTGAAAAATTCAGTTTTGTGTTCAAAACATGTGCTTATTAGGTATAATGTGGCTGAAGTTTCGAACTTTCTAACGGAATGAACTAACGGATCAATGGTCACTTATTGTTACCCAATTTTTTTTTCTAAAATTAAATTCCACAGTGAAGCACTTTCCACAGTGAAGTACGTTTCGGTATTTATATCGAAGCTTTTATATTATATAATGTCGACTTATATATCCATTAGGTAATAAATTCTTAAAGCATTTTAGAATTATTAACATTAAAAATTATAATGGATTGAGATGTACATAGCATTACTGATCATATACTGAGTAAAATATAAAAAAGATGATGTACCGATTTTAAATTAAATAACGATTCTATTATAAATCACAAAGGTACTTGAGTCATATCCAATTTTATTTTTGTAAAAACCATGATAATTGCTTATTTACCCATAAACATGTATTAGTACTCGTATGTATGTATTATACATTATGTACAGCTTCCAATAAACTTGATTTGAAAATAATGTGGATATTATATACAAACAATAAAAAAACTACATTATGTGATTTTATTAATATCTATTAGTATTCATTTGGTGATACAGCATCTTTTAGTTTTAAATGACCATTTTTATCTATCGTTGTGCTGTCATCGTGCTTCGACGATCTGTGTTTCTTCGGGAGCATTTTCATACATTCCACGAGATACGTGTGCATCAGATTATAAACTAATGTCAGCTGGGCGACCTTTTCTTTGCACTGAGGATCAGTTTCAATCAGGAATAGTCTTGAATCAAGGAGTTTGATGCAGGCGATGATGTAATTTCTAACAGTTTTTGGTTTGAAGTAATTATTCATTGCTTCCATGAACATGGATACATATTTTTGTTTACCGAGCAGATCATCAATGTCATCTGCCGAACAAGGATTTTGTTTTTGTAAGTAAACAATTAGTCTCTTTGCGTACCTCTTGTAAGTTCTGTAGGTTCTTTGTTTTTTCGAGCTCAGCGTTCGTCCCATTATCATGGACTTTTTCATATCATTGATGATGTATTTATATTTATCGTCGAGTTTTGTGTCTAGTAAATCCTGTAACCTTTCATTTCCGCTGGATTCATTCTGTTTGGGGACTATTTCGTATGAATAATTACTGCTGTCTGACTCGCACGAGGATAATTCTTGAGCTGGTAAACTAGTTTCTATATGTTCGTTTGTGTCGATTTCTGTGTCGGCAGATTGAACGAAATTGTTGTTTTCTTCTCCATCACTCGATGTCGATTCGCAAGATTTTCTCCTTTTGTTTCTGGCCGGAACTTCAGGTAATGCTTTGTTTTCCACATTGTTCTCCACAATCGGTTCTGGATCTTTGGTTTTTCTTTTCGTCGTTACTTTAGGTGGTTTTGTGACGGTTCTTGCGTTGTAATTTGTTAAAATGTTTGCATCCTGCTCTGTTAGTGGTGTTGTCCGATTGGTTGTTGCTGTTATTGGAATAATTCGAATCTTGACCATGGCATACCCTTCATGAATTTTACTTTTTATATTAGGGTCATTATACGTGTCTCCCCATAGTTCCATGATTGCAGATTCTTTGAGGAACTTTACTTGGCAAAGTTCACCGTTGAAAAAACGTTTTCTCTGCTTCTCATTAACGACATCACGTTCTTTTCCGGTTAGACCGTGTCTCTTTGTTAAGTGATCGGGTAGTTTCCCATATGTAAATTTTGCACAATTTTCTATCGGGCATGGTATATTAGCGTGGTTTTGTTTTTTTGCTCTTTGTGGAGTTTGAGTGATGTCCTTCATATTGGATAATCTGAAACAAAGATAATAATAATTAATTAGCAACCATTCACGTTATCGCGACGAAAGCAAGAATGAACAGAGTTTTATCAATAAACTTTGTGTATGAAATGTTTTCTCTTTCCCTCCCGTAGTAACCTTGACACATCACCCTTTCACCCTCTATCTCCACATTAAACTCCCCTCCACACAACAAAATTCACCTTGTTTACATTTTACTCCTTGTATTTTCTGTTATCCTGGTAAGGTTGTTGTGCAGTTTTTACTCAATGTGGACAGACGCAGGCGTACCAAGCAAAACCATTATCCGACCATAAAGGCAACTTGTTACTGCTAAGTACCTACTATACCTGCCTATATTTTGATTTGGCAGGTGTAGGCAAATTTACCAACCAAATTATTAGGTATTATTTTTTAAAAAATTTGCTATTCAACAATTATGAATGCTACATTAATTTTATTTATTTAATCTATTAGTAGTATGTATTTTTGAAAACAATGAAATATAGGCAATGTAGACATTCTTTAAATTTCTAATAAATTTTAGAATTTTTGATTTTTGTCGAATGAAATGTAGGCAATGTAGACTTTCTTTAAATGTGTACTAAATTTTAGAATTTTTGTTTGAATTTAGATTTTTGTCGATTGATAAAAACAGTTTTCTACTAAAATTCACTGAGTTAACACCGGTTTATTTAACGGCAAACTGAAGGAAAAAGGTAATTCGTTAAATGGTCCTACAAAATGTGTTGATTCCTAACAGGGATACATAAACGAAGGGGGATAAGAGAAACAACATCACAAGGTGCTTGACATAAACAGGGACATGACATAAATATACTCGAGTAAATTTCAATGAAATAACTACAAAGCTTTTGCTACCTAAGGCAATGGTATTAAATTAAGCTTTTTGACCGATAGTAGGTACTTAATGGGATTCCATTTTATTTTTTAATAGGAAGATTATAGTTATTTTCAATCACCTATCCCACCAATAATTTCAGTCTTGTCTATAACAAATTTTCGGGTCGTGTGTTTAGCAATATGCTTTCTAACGTTATTCTATTTTTTGGGTGATCTAAGATAGTTGTCATTTATGAATAAAAAAAATATCAATCTTAAGTTTTGTTTTTGTTTTAATTTATGTATGTATATTGTATATAAACCAACAAACAAATAAAAAAATGAAAACACTAACCAGAGGGAGCAAATAAGAATAAATTCTACTAGATAATTTTTATTCAATGTCACTAATTCGATCCGAACCCACCCTACTGTTAGGGTTGCGTATTGTAGGTACCTACATAATATGTGTATGTGTGTAAGTATATGGTGCGCAATATATTACATTTGGCCAAGCGTTGTTCACTTGGTGTGGTGTAGACAGTAAACATGTTTACATCTTTAGGATATTTTCGTAAACAGGATATTTAGTTCACTCAGCCATTTATTGACTTAATTTAATTGTCTGCCTAGGTAATCTAATATTAAATTTGTAAGCGTACTTAGTAAGTATTACTTCCGAACAAAATTTCAATACACATCTTATCTAAGTAAGTACCGGTTTCGTTATTTTTTACTAAGCTTAATTAAACCTGACCATCGGAGCGTAATTTTGAATTTCGTTTATTGGGATTTTTTTAAACATAGGATAGGAAGATACTATACATTATTATTTGAAGAAATGCATGGAATAGATTATCACATATACCCTCAGATAAATCGAAAATAATACTCCTATAGAAATAATCGCTTTTTCTCAATTCCTACTCCAAAGTCATACTTGTCGATGGATTTCAGTACTCTTGAGGTGAGCGCAATATAAACAATCAAAATTTATTATTCATTACCTTGAAAATGAACCGTAACAATAACAAAAACGTTTTTATGTATTCAAAAATTTACTTTTTTTGAGACATCGACCCATCTACAATTTACATGGCATAAAGTTTATCAAAATCAAAAGTGTCCTGGAGTACCTACTTGAAAATATTGATAAACATATTTTAAAATATATGTACATCCTAATATGAGAAAACCAACGAACTTCGATTCAACAGATATGGCGTGTTGAGTTACTCACTTGTTACAACGAACAGTTCTGTATTTCAGTGTATTTGTATATTGTAAAGCCTTTCCCCCCTATAAATACTCCACGACCTCTTCGTGTTTCATATTTCTCTAATACAGTTGTTGTTTGAAATTTGCAGTTTTGTTTCGTATTTTAACGGAAGTGATTTTATTTTTTTCCTATCCCTACAAGTGTTGAGTTAGTTTCTCATATTTACAAGCTTTTCGTGGCCATTAATGAATGTTTCTCATCTTTCCTTATTTATTTACTTTAAAAATAAATATTTATTTAAAACCATGTTCGGTATATTTTTGCACAAAATGATAAATTATTTCTTAATTGGACGAAATAATCATAACACAAGATCGTTTGTTCAAATTTCTTGCGATAAAAGGAATAATTTTATTTAAGACAATATTTATTTTCCAAATTAGTTTTCTTCTCTCCGTTGAAATTTTTTGTACCACAATAATTCCCAATGTTTATTTTGCTTATTACTCATTTTGCCCTTGTGCTTTAGGGCTCAAATTTGGGGGGGTTCCTTTGTATACAATTTAATTATTTTCTTTATGAATGCATAATACCGGAGAAATTCGATACAACGTGGATAATACATATTTATGTAGGTATTGTTTGGTTCAAATAGATATATAGGAATGTAATAGATGTTGTATACAATTTATAGATATTATTTACCTTATTTGACTATTCCTTGCTTAACGTTCCTGTTACTCCTTTGTAGATCTGAAACAAACAAATAAATAAACTATTATAAGTAAAACTTAAACAACAAGGAATTAAAAATTCAATCAATTAGCTTTATAGGCATTTTGAATAGTTGTATAATTTTGAAACCATGATTTATTTTGTCATTAAACAATTGCAAATGCTTAAATAAATTGACATGAATTGATTCATATCATGGAATGGTGCTAACGAAACATCTATACAAATCATTTATTATACGTATACATACATACATACATACAAGAAAACATGAAGGTTGTGTTCAAGTATCTTTGTATAATACATAGGGACAGACTTGTATCGGACGAATAGGCCCTTGTTTACAAAAGCCCTTCTGTGTAAACATGTTCTCCTGATACAGTTGTTGTTGGAAATTTACAAGTTTGATGCAGCTTCGTTGTTTGTTAGTTATTTTCAACTTCTTTCTTTTTACTCTTCTAACATTGAAATCCGATTCCTATATAATTCAATAATAATTAGTGTTTTAACGTAGTAATAATTAATATAACATTTATATACAAGTACATCTAGAGTTTTAATTTTAACATTACCTACCACATTTTTATTACACTTTTATTAAATAAACTTCATCTGCCTGCCCGTCTTGTAATTGATTTTTAACTAACTTTCCGTCCAGTGAGAGTTCTAAATATTTCAGAATTTGTGTATTACCGATGACAATGCATTGGTTCTAAATTTGTTTCCAGCTTGATTCATTTGATATTTTGATAAAATTTAACAATTTTGTATTTCAAAAAAAATCACTATATTTATATAAGTACCTAAAATACCTATGTATATCTTTTCACATTAGATGATCACAATGTGATCTGCATTTGAATTTGTTTGCTGCATAAAACAAGTGCGTTTGGCAATATGTGTTTGAAATTGGCAGTATGAATGTAGACAATGTAGACGGACTGACGTAAAATATTTTTTTATTCTTCATTTTAACGGGAAGAAAACGTGTCCTGAAAAGTATGAGCTCATTTTTTTATTTAATTGTTACTCAATATACCTACCTGTACCAATGTTGTTTTATTGTGTTAAAAAGTGTTTCGCTGGATTTGTCAAATGATGTCACAAGTTACAACCAATAATTTGGATTCTTTATTGGGAAAGTACTTATTTGAAAAAAAATGTAATTTTTGTAATTTCTGTACTTAGGCATGTTTGTATTATAAGTAACAAAATAAAAAAAAACTATGAAATATTTCATGATCGCATAATTATACATACATTATATTGATTTACCCATAGAAAGTATATTTTCACGCTTCAATATAATATATGAGTGTAAAGTGTTTTAAAATGTAAATCTAATCATTATTATAATGCCATTTTTGAATTATAAATTTGCTATAAACCACTTGTTTTTTGAGTCACTTCGCGACATCGACACGCCGGTCGATGGAAGGACAGCGCTTCCGAAACTTGTCGCGAAGTGACTCAAAAAACAAGTGGTTTATAGCAAATTTATAATTCAAAAATGGGACTCAAAAAACAAGTGGTTTATAGCAAATTTATAATTCAAAAATGGTTTATATTAACTACCACAAAATATCCGCCGAATCATTAAATGATATTATTTTAATGGTTTGTAATCAATTTTACTGAACATAAAAATCGCATAATTTATGGAAGTTTCAATTATACATGACTATCACCGAGTTTTTTAGTCTAGTAAATAATAAAGTACTTATGATGGTTTATAATTATGTTTGTATAAATTTGTTGCTCACGTATGTAGGTTTTAATTATGAATAATTCAATTATTATATTCAAACAGGCCAGGTTCATTAAATTCGTGGTTGTAATAACACGAGGACTTCTTAATCAATTAACAATTTCAAACTCCAACCGCGATTCAACTCTGGTTCTGATTAATAAATGAGAATTAAATATGAATATCAGAGGAACAGAGAAATACAGAGAGGCAATTCACAAAAAGATTTGAATAAATTATTATCAAAGTTACGCATTGCTTCGTTATATTGTAAAGGTATATAGATATTTATTAACTAAGTGGTTACGTGATACGTTTTTTCTTCTGAGTATATTTTTATTAAGACTCACTATTTGATAAATCCAACAATGTATCTGTATTCATTACCTATCATATTAACCCCCATGATATTTAAAAAATACCTACCTACAGAACTAATTATAATCAGTGAGATGTGTTTAGTCTTTTGAATTTCAAGTATTTATCTACAAGCTGGTTTTTATTCTCCTCACTACCCCAAGTGATAAAGTGGGAGTGTTATGAATTCGTAATTTTTAAGATTGTTTTTTATTGCAGATTATCAACTAGTATCATGCTGAGATTATATTCTGAAACTATTATTACAATGTAATATGTGTGTGAGGGTGTGTGTGTATGTGTATGTGTGTGTGCGTGTAAAATGAGTTGTTTTCAGTAATTTCTTGTTATTAATGGAAAGCTTGTTATTGGCTCTGAATTCTACATATGTTAAAATTTGTAATATAAAAAATGTAAATGAGCTGTTGGCTTCCCAAATAAATAAATAAATAAATGTGTGTACTGTGTACTATTTGATTTGTGCTATGTACGGCGTGTTTATTCTACTTTTTGGATCATGGATTATATATTTTCAAGTTAGACAGGTAAAACCCCAAGCTAATATTTTTCTGTTTCTTTGTTTGATAATTCTCGGTAGACCTCAAAATGGTTTTATTTGTAGCGGTTATGTAACAAAAACTTGATAACGCGAAAGAATTAATAAATGGACCTAATGTAATTTAGGGGATATTTTTAAATGTTTTACAAATTCTCACCCTTTCATTTTTTTTATAATGGCGATAAAGCGTTTGGGTGTAACGAAAAGAATTTCATGGATAAAATATTTTTAAAACCCTCTCGCAGCGGATGTGGAAAAATGTTTCCACTTTTCTGCTAATGAGAAACAAGATGGAACAAACAGGGTAGAAAAATGTCACCTAAGGCTTTTATCAATTATCTCGTAGATACATACCAGCTTTTCATATAATAGGTATACTTATAATTATTTTTTCATTACTTCTCGGGAAACTAACATATCGACGTTTAATTTATCAGAAACCCAATAACAAGTTACTACATTTTGCTGGGTTCATAATCAAGTTGATTAAGGTTAGATGATGACTTAAGAAATCTTTCAGATTAATTAATCGATTGATTTTAATTTATACAATAATTTAATGACTATTTCATAATGAACTTTCTTAATGAAATTTTTATGATTGATTGTAAATTAAGTTTGAATTATGATCGAGTACCTACTGATTTATACATTTTAAGATTAAGACACTATAAGAACTTAATAAGATCGTGTCATGAGTAACCTTGCTGGAGACTAAATTTGGAATTTGGATAATATTAATTGTCTCACAAAAAAATTGTGTCTCCACTGAGAATCGATCCCGGGACCTTTAGCTTTGAAGTCAGATATCTAATTTACTACAAATACAGGGTTCATTGCTTTATCACTGATATTCTCCTTTAACCAAGCCAAACAACGTGAATCCTCAAGCAAATTTCATGGTATATAAAATTTATATTTACAATAATAATACAGAGAATTATAATATTATACCTATATGAGAAAAAGGAAGAAGAGATAAAGGACGCGGAAGGAATATGTCTAAGAATTATTTGACAAGTTCCAAGAGTATCTTTAAGTATGCAGACGAATTTTTTACTGTGGAACTTTGCTGTAATTATTAATATTTTATCAAATTACACCTATAAGACGTACGGAATCATCAATAATATTTTAAAATCTTCTTTATGGTGGCGTTCAAAATTTTAATCATTTTTTAACTCTCAAGTTCTTACAATTCAATGGTTTGTTTATATAAATTATGTGTTAATTAATTTTTGAAATACTATTTTTTTAATAATTCTCGTCATGATTTGAGTAAAGGTATAATGTTCCGCACGTGTGTACAGTACATTATATCATATATTATTTTGTATGTAGAAAGGTTCTCAGATACACATTACCCATGTATTTGTGTAGGTGTGTAGTGTATTGTGTACTTCTGTTAGAGGAAGTTTTGCATTTGCACAAACATGTTATGACGATATGTGGTACCCACTCATAACACGTTTTCCATAACACATCCTCGGATCCTTTATTCTTCCCTGATACCTTTTTGCATGCGTGTGTATCAAGTGAAGTTGAAACTGGGATAGTAGAGGGTTTAAAAGTGTATGTATGTGGATTTTATGCGAGTATAATGGTGATAAATGCCCATCCCAAACACTGGAGGGGCGATAAACGAATTAATTTTCGGGATTATGTCTTTGCTTGTGGCGGCTTAACTTGTATATTTTAAATATTTATGTCCCCGAGCTCATTTCAAAACATTATGCAAATAAAATATTCGAGTATTTTTACGCGACTAAACCCCTGATTTTTATCTTTGGGTAAAAACCGCTTAATCGTATTGTCCCAAAGGGTTGCCTTGTTCTATAAGTGATTCAACATTCTAATTGCGGAAGTATTCTTCATATCCTTTGTTTTGTTTCATTATAAGTTTTATATAAAAATCTCGGTGCTGAAAACTGTATGATATTTTCAATACAATCCCAATTCATGAGAATTCATTTCTCTTAACATGTCGACAAAGTTTCATGGAACATTTAGTGGGTCTGTCCGTCCGTCCCCCCCCCCGCCAAATAACTTCTGATCCGCTGAATGCACAGAGCTTAAAATTATATATTATAAAAATAGATAGATACAGGCCTTATAAAACTTTTTTACTCAGAATTTTGAAATTTTGTTTCAATCATGGGTTATCAACTTACAACATATTAATTAGGATTTTTTTTTAAATAATTATGTGTTTTTTAACAGATTTTTAATTATCTCAATAGAGACGAAGTTGGAATATTTATTGTAGGAGAACCGGGAAATCAAGGCACCTACAGGGCTTACGACCTGTCATCGGCTGGTTTACGTGATCACTTTATGCGCTTGCGCAACGTTCACCAATTATGCCTATTTAATGAGATCCCTATCAATTCAATTTTGAAAGTTCTATATATTGTAATACTGATACTTATTACAATAAATAGAACTTTCAAAATTGAATTGATAGGGATCTCATTAAAAAGGCATAATTGGTGAACGTTGCGCAAGCGCATAAAGTGATCACGCAAACCAGCCGATGACAGGTCGTAAGCCCTGTAGGTGCCTTGATTTCCCGGTTCTCCTACAATAAATATTCCAACTTCGTCTCTATTGAGATATTTAAAAAACTGTTAAAAAATATCTTTGACTCCCGGCAGGGAAAAGAATCCAATGTTTGCGCATATGCAATAATGAAAATATTCGAATAATTATGTGTTTAACTGCCTATATTTTCATTTTTTTAATAATATCGAAAAAAGTCGAAACACCCCAACTAGATAATTTAATTATCAAAAAAAAATGAACATTGTTGTTGTACATCCCATTTTTTTATAATCTGTAAGGCAGTAAACACTACACGATTTCTCTTCCAATAGTTTGATACCTACTTAATACACAATCATACCTATGTATATCATGATGTTTTCATATTCTATTCTGGGTAGGAAAAACAGACTGACCTTTATACTATCTTATCCTGACATATTATATACACATGTACATGTTTATACAGAAAACAAAATATCTTCAAATATTTATTAATTTGTGTTTAAGTGTTTATACTTTGGTACGTATTCTTCAATTATGCATACTATCGCCATCGACAGTTGAATCTCATGTGCTACCTGCAACTAGTTTATATAATTATTTCATTGAGATCCGCAATTTTTCCAATATATAAACGTAGATAAATTATGAAATACCATTTGTTAACTGTAAAATGTGAGAAACAAGATTTATAACTAGTTGCATGTAACACATGAGATTCAACTGTCGATGGCGGTAGTATATGTAGTTGAATAATACGTCATCATTATCCTCAGCGTCACAACCGGTAGGTCCTAGTTACCTCCAAGAATCTTCGCCATACTATCGTTGGCTGTCACTTGGTCACTTTCCAGTTATGCTGCACCATAGCCCGACAATCAATGACAACGCCGTCCAACCCTCGTTGCTAAGGTCACCCAACAATTCTTCTACCGGTTGGGTCATTAGACAACATACTTTTTGGGAGCTCCATATCAGCCGGTGTAAATGTCCCAACCAGCGTAGTCCGTTAATCTTAATAAACTTGACTTCGCTGATGTCTTGGCAACGATCATAGAGCACTGTGCTAATTATTTTACGCCATGTTTGACAGTTGTTAGAAGGTCCATATATTCTGCGTATAAGATTTATCTTTCAAAGTCGTCTAGTCTGTTTTCATCATGCTTGGTTAATGTTCAGGTCTCCGAGGCATATATTAAGACTGGTCTAGTTAGTGTCTTGTATAGTGTGGCTTTAGTTTTTTTGGACAATAAGCGTGACTTCAATTGCCCAATGAAATCAAAGTAACTCCGGTTACTTGCAAGAATCCCCTTCTCAATCTCAATGCTTATTTATACCTATCATTGTCATTGTTAACGATTTAACCGCGGTAGGTATGTTATTGTTCCACTGTTTCAAATGTGTAGTTACTGATGGTAATTGAAGATTCAGATGAAGAGACTTCAGTCTTCCGTACCTTCCATAACTTCGGTCCCTTCCGTCTCTTCAGTCCGTTCAGTCCATTTAGACCCTTCTTTTTTGCATTGAACAAATCCTCAATCCAATTGCATTTCTAAATAGGTCATTTTTCGTTAATTCTTAAATATAGGAATAAAAATTCAAAAACCTTCTCATTTGTGCGTTGAATAAATCCCCGAAGTTTAATTGCAATTCCAAATAGATCATTAATAGATCATAAATTCTCGTGTGAGATATCAAATAAATAAACAACCCTTCAAGTTTTATAGCAATTTCAAATGGTTAATTGCTATTTTTTTTGTGTGAGATATCGAATACATAAATAAATAAACTAGAATGCAAAAGCCCCAAATATACCAACATCCATTTTTATATATGGATGACAGTCAGAATTTGTTCTAGAAAATTTTAAGTGTGTGTGTCGTCCCCCCTTATAACTTTTGATACGCTCGACGCACAGAAAACATTTTAGACCTACAAAACTTTTATACTCAAAATTTTGAATTTTTGTTCCAGTCAGGGGTTATCAACATCAGAATTTTTATTTTATATTTCCACATCTCAAACCCGTAAATGCTAAAAATAAATATAGACACTATCTCAAACTATTTTATGAAAAAGTTCCAGGCTTTCTCTAACTTTTTTTTACTAAAAATATTTTTTATAAAAAAAATATGTTTTACTGCCTATTTTTCCACTTTTCAAAAAAATATTGAATAATACCGAAATACAAAAATACAAACACAATAAAAAATATATGCATTGTAGCAGTATATCTTAAACTTTTTTTTACAATTTTAGTAAAAATTGAATAGTGACGACATCGTTTCATACAATTTGTTTGGCAGAATAGACAATATCTACGGGGACTCTTAATAGTTTGATACTTAATCTTCATACTATTCGGACACATCATGTCATGTGTTTGTATAGAAAAAAAAATATTTCAAATATTCAATAATTTAGATTTTAGCGTTTATAGTTTGGTACCTACGTATTCTTCAACTTTACATACATCTCCGTCGACAGTTGGATATCATAATACTTCATGCAAATAGTAATATTAATTTCATTTTGTACATCAAGTAACTGCATGGTACCACATACCACTTAGGTATATATTTTTAATCAATCTATTAAAATATTTTTGTTTTGTGCATGTTTTTAATTTTGTGCACCAATTGTATATTTTAATATATACTTTGTTAAATTAAAAAAAAACAATAATTATTCTCTGTAAATATAAATTTTTTATAGAAAATTTCGTAATATTGTTTACCTTGTTTCTATACGATTTAAAATAAAAAGAAACTTTCTAAGTTCAACAAAATAGTGGCATGTAAAGGAATGGGAAGAAAAGCTTGTCACATTATCACCATTTCAAACCAAAGCTCCGTGTAAGTGAGAAAAGGACGGACATAATGACGATAACGTGAGCAAGAGGTAGTGTTTAAGCACCGAGTTGCTTTCAAGCACAGTATGAGCTTTCTAGAGACCATACTTTGAAGAAAGCTCCAGAAATACCAGGAGATCACACCGGCGAGGAGGTTGTATTCTCCCAATCCCATGGCACCCCCTCTCCACCCCTCACGTATCCTCACCGATTCCAATGGTCTGGGATCCGCCCCTTCCCTGCCCCGCCCCTTCACCCATACACATGTCTCTCAATGAGATAAACCCACCTACACATCGACCTCAGGGTCTAATATAATGCATAGGTACGTACTCGAAGAGTAAAAATATTAACGGATTATACATACCGTGGATGGTATTCGATACCTATTGATAGATAATAAAAATGGTATTTTTGATACGAAAATTGCCAACAATATTGATAAATTTAATAAAAACAACTATATTCTATACTTAATACTTGTGTATGTAGTTTTTCCAATACGACGGTTCCATTTGCGTTAAATTAGTTTTATATTTGGAGTTTCGAAATTAATACCTAATGAACACAAATTAAATTTACATACACACCATCTAGCCATATCCCATACGGGATAAGCAGAGAGAACTGAGCGCCATACTCCTCTATTTTTGCACTCATTCCTAGCTTCCTTTACATCCATGCATCGTCTCATACATGCTCGTCGATTTTTCAAACTTCTTATAATATAAGCATGTATGGTATTTCCTTCTTTCAAAATATCATTCACTTGTTCATGCTATCTTTATAAAAAAACTTAAAAAAACAAATAAAATTGAAACTAAATGATATTTAAAATAACAATAAATTAAACAATACTGATGTCGTATTTTAGTGCTGACATTTACTGTCTAAAAATATGTAGGTACCTACCTACATTATTTTTTGACTAATTTTTAACATCTCAATAGAGACGAAGACTGGATATTATAGGAGAACCCAGGAACTCAAGGCACCTAAAGGGATTCCGACCTGCCATCAGCTGCTTTACGCGATCACTTTATGCGCTTGCGTAACGTTTACCAATTATGCCTTCTAATTGTGATTATCAATACAATTTATGAAAAATCTATATATTTTAATGAAGAAAAATTAATCGTTTACAAATAAGCTGTTTATGCCAATGCCATCTATGAAGTAACGAAAAAACCCTTTTTGTAACGTCATCTATTAATAAATTGTTTTTTTGTCAACAATGAAAGCAACAGTCCTATATACATTAAGTGACAGTGTTCTCGCACAGATGTCACCCCTGAACTGTGCCAGAAATATTATTTCATGTTTTGGCTTGTTTACCTACTTGTTCCAATGTGTATGTAATTTTTTTTTTTAAGAATATGCAATTTTAAAAAAATATATGTTTTATACGTATCTACATTAGTTTTAACTCATACATAGATACTTAGTCTGAAATATTTCTCAAATATTCTTTAAGGAAATTAAAGAGTTAAATTTTAAGGAGTTCAGGCACTTAAGTGATTTTGTAAAAACATGATCTATGATCTATGCAAGACCCATGTAAACATTTATTGACACAAAGTTGTTCATTTGCCGGTCTAATTTACATAAAAAAATAATAATTTTTAATATGAATACAAACAACTCGATATTTCAAAAGATTCAAGCTCAGCTATGAAACGGAAAAACTAGACCCCGGCAGTTGATTTTCAGTATGATCTCATTATTGACATTGACTTGTTGGACTATGATTAGACGTTTATCGTAATTCCATAGACTTGTTGTACTATAATTATTTATGAAATTTTACAACTAACACACCAAGAGGTCTAGTATGACCGGATTTTGATATGACTTGTCACAAAAAAAATGTGATATCCTATAACTTATCCAATGACAAGTTATATGGGGTGTCACATTTTTTTGTCACAAGTCATAATCTAATGATTGCTATTGCTGGATGTCGCATCCAGCAGTGCTCTGAAGCGAAATGCGCTGGATCCAGCGTTGCGGATCTGCAAGTAATTAATTTTCCAAAAAAAAATACGCAAAAGTCTACGTCGTTATAAAACATTAATATTCTATTCAAATTGTAACAACTCTTTCTTTTTCAATTGATTTTCCTTTCCAAATTTTTCCCATTCCTACTCATAGTCCTGTCCTTATTTCCTAGCTTGTCCATTGTTTAATTAATTTTGACTGATCTTATTTTAATTGCTTCTTTATCTTTCTTTGTCTTTTTTTGTTTTTCTTTTTCTTTTTCGTAAGATCGTAATTTAGTAATTGGTGTTACTATTTTGGTTTTTCTTCTTCTTCTTCTTCTTCTTCTTCTTTTGAATAGACCTTCAGGTCTGTTTTTTAAGAGGCCTGCTCTTCCTGCGAAGTGGACCCCCAGCTATCCCTCCATCTTTTTGGCGGTCTACCGCGAGGGCGGGTTCCGTGAGGCTGATTGTGAAGCACGATATGAGGAAGTCTGGTGCTGTCCATCCTTTGGACATGACCATACCAGTCCCTCCTCCGCTGCCTGCTCCATCTGATGATATCGTCAACCTCACATAGTTCCCTTATTCTGGAGTTCCTCACTCGGTCTCTCAGGGTTTTGCCTGCAATAGTTCTCAATGTCCTCATTTCTGAAGTCCTCAACATTTGTTTGCTTCTGACTGTGTCTGCTCGTGCCTCTATTCCATATGTCATCACTGGTCTTACGCATGCTTTGTAGATTCTCACTTTGCTTTTAATGGCCATATCCTCATTTTTCCAAATAGTGGTTTTATGCGAATAATTAATCAATGATATCGGCAGACCCCAAGCAAGGTGGTCTGATGACATCAAGAAACATGCCAGAGGGAGATGGATGCAGTGTGCCCAAGACAGGGAGTTGTGGAGGATCAAGGGGGAGGCCTATGTCTAAAAGAACAGGCTAAAGAAGAAGAAGAAGAAGATAAAAAGCTGCAAGTAAATATGTTTAATTTCGATTGAAAGATTTTTTTTTTTGAAAAAATGAATATGTCCTTGTTAAACAAGTACATATACATCTTCCTACGTTCCCTAAAATAAGCAAATAAATGCTTGTGCTATAGGTGAACGAAATCGGTCGAGGCAGGATTCGAACTCGCGATCAATGGATTACTAGCCCAGCGCGCTAACCGCTCTGCCATCGACCCATCTGAAGAAGAATATTGTAATAATTAATTAATTTGTTAAAACAAGATGGTTTTCCTTATCCACCAATCAATCAATCGGGTATTATTTTACATATATTATCCGTATCGCCAAATTGGGAAGTTTCTTCTATGATGATTTAATTGACATAGCGTCGGGCGACATCGGAGACATTATGACATTCATTAGCCACTCAGGCTGGTCCAAGGGGGATGAGTGAGTGGGAGGACAGCCCCATTGTGGAATCACAAAAGGCCAACTGGCCTTAGTGTGTTCTCCTCAAGAACTGCCACCCGCAAAAAAAAAAAACCGCCAAATTAACGATTTATCAACAATGACTAGATACTAGACATCACGTCCCCAATAAAAACCTCTGTATATGTATTACATATTTCATTACAACCCTTCTGCATGAAATAATAAAATAAATAAATTAAAAATGTTTTAAATTGTGTGGGTGTTTTCTTTTTATGGTCTCTGAAATTTAAAGATGATTTGATATTCTTCACCCCTTGGTCCTGTATGGAGGGAGTTTACTGTGTGAAATATCGCCCCTACGTGTGCTTTATGATACGTGAGAGGGGGTAAGTTATGAGGTAAAAGGCCAACTTTCCTCACATTTCTTATGCTCTAAGTAAGTACTCATTTTAATTTTACATTACCAACTTTGAATCGTAAGCCGTTATACGTTCTCAGACTGTTAATAATTTACATAAATTGTATTTTGTATCATAAATAAATTCGCGAAGAGACCATTAAGCGTACCTTTGTACAACTTATATATCCGATTGTAGGTACAGTGAAGTATTTCATAACGCGTAGGTACTTATTGTTTTCCTTCTGACGATGCTCTTTGTAGAGCGATACCGATGTGAATGAGAATAATGAACGGGAGCGGACTAAATATTTTTTTTCCTTGTTTAAAATACCTACTTAATTATTAAATTATACATAGGCACTAAAAACATTAGTTTGTCGATCGACAATTCTTGATAGAACTCCATTGTATATATGGTCATAAAAATATAAAAATTCTGACGCGTTTCGTGCCAGAATAATTCTGACGATGTGCTTAGCACGAAACGCGTCGATAATCTAATAAATACAATAGAACTATTACTAAGTATTTTTATAACATACTTATACTAAAAAAAACATAACATATACTAAAACATGTATGTATTTCGCAATGGCGCCTACAATCCCCATATGCAGAGCGGATGATAGCGAAAGCAAAGAAATGAATATCGTTTTGACCTTATGCTAATTAATGCAGTTGAGTACAATTATGTAATATAATAATAATATTTCTGTTTAATAAACTAGTGTCTACGTAAAAGTGTATTTATAAAAGTGTAATTAAATTGCTAGCTATTGTATTTTAAAGGTGATGTATCTTTAATTCGGACAACCGTTCGAAAATTGATTTTGTGATTTTATAATTACCTATCAGGTAATCTAAGTTTTTAGTTATTAAAAAAACAGCTGTTAAAATGTTAAACCTGTTTAAATTCATGTTGTCACATATTTTTGCTTTAAGAAGTAATATTTATTTTACTTATTATAATATTTATTTTCATATAATACGTACAAATAAGTAACAAGTAGCATGATATAATTTACATAAAATTTTTTAAATTCATGGAGAAAAACATGGTTGTTTCGTAGACATTGTATATCTTTTTTACTGTTTTTTGTTTGATTTTAAATAAACTTCTCATGTCGTCAAATGGCACAAATCGTCCTTGAATGGTCGTATTGCCTATATTAAAAAATAATAATATTATTGTGTCAAACATACAACCGTAACGGAAGATTAATTTTTGATTCTTATTATTGAATCATTTTTAGAAATGCGAAATTCGCAACATAATTGATTTTTGAAATCAATTCAAAATGATCTTATTAATTTTTAGTTCAGGTATGTAAGCGTTGGATTTAATTACAGCAATCATCAATTACAAGTGACACAAAAGGAAAGACGCAGTAATTATTTTCAAACGCAATAGCGATCACGAAAAATAGCCGACGACGATTAAAAATAATATAAAAAAATAGATTGATATAATTTCAACAGAAAAATATGAATGAATTTATTAATTATATTATTTTTCAAATAAAAAATGAATATGTCCTAGTTAAACAAGTATACATACATCTTCCTACGTTCCTATAAGCATAAATGCTTGTGCTATAGGTGAACGAAATCGGTCGAGGCAGGATTCGAACTCGCGACCACTGGATTACTAGCCCAGCTCGTTAACCGCACTGTCATTGACCCATCTAATCTTATCTGTTTGTATATAATATAAACAAATAGGTACTTACACATAAAAGATGGCGGGCTTATTGCCATTATACAATTTCTACCAACCGACTAGATTACAAAGTATGATAACTCTATAATTTAAGTACCTACATATGTATAACAGCATAATATTAATAAACTCATTATATGTGCAAGTGATTTTTCAACGAAAACATAATATTATTTTTTGTTAAAGTAAATCTGAGCAACAACAAGATATTGAAAAGGCGATTTTGCTACAGCATATTTATGATCGTGATGAATTCCTTATACTCTTGAAATATTTTAGTATGAAACAAGGTATAGATTTTTCAATTAATAAACAATCAAAAATACATTAAACACTTACCTTTGATTATTCAGATACCCGGACAGTAAATTATTTATTTTTCTTTTAGTAAACTTCAATAAAAATATATTGTCTATTATAGAATTTAATTTTAAAACAAAAACAATTCATTTCACATTTAATAAAAAAACTAATGTTCTTGTGTTATCACTACAAAAAGTTTGTATTGCTGTTATCACTGAATCAAACTTGTTTCGTTTATGAATTTGAAAGTGAGTTTTCCTATGATGAAAAACCTCCCCACACATACGTCTGTATCTGAGCATGAAAGCTCTGCTACTGAAATTATGTAACGGTAAGGGATGGAAAATCAACCGTGCCCCACACCTATCCTGTGAGGGAAACCGATTTCCTTCGTGGAAATTCGGCTGTCTTCGGAAATGATATCGGGCTTGATATAAATACGGATTATCAAGTATTCACCTAATTCTAATACAATACAATTTTTTTGTTATTTGAAATTTGATGAATTGAACATTTGCATATAATTAAGAATACATTGAAAAAATGTGAGTTATTAATATTTTTTGTTTCTTTTTTTACTTGTACCTAATAAACATATTTGTATTTATATGGTCATTGTATTTTTTCACTATTGTATTCATTTATACATCCTACATACAGAAGTGCATGATTATCGAACAGGCTATTGAAATAACTGGAAATATCAGGAATAGTTATCGGCATATAAGTTGAGAAATCACCTGGGTTACGCAGAGCACAAATTTGTTATTTTATGCTTGGTCGGTATATGTGCCAACCGTCCCCCTCCATGACCTAAATTCTCAAGTGATTTTCCGGAAACTATAATGAAAATAACAAACACATTATGTATCGAATATTGGAGTAATCCTAACAGAAATTTAATTTGTGTGTTATAGTATGAAAATCATAAAATTCCGCGAGTTTTCGATTTCATAGTGAAGATGTGGAGTCGTATTCAGTAATTAATTAGTCTTATATTATTTATTGATAAGTTGGGTTCATCACACATCCTCATACACCCCCACACACACCCACACATACACATACACATACTCCCACACACACACACTCCCCACTCACATGTCACATATCTGATTTTTACTGTTTTCTTTTTTTCTCCTACACTACATAAATATATAAATGGTAATAATGTATACATGTAAGTGATGCTGGGCATGCTTATTTTTTATTTAATTTTGTATCACCTGTATATTTTGTCCAGTTATTGTTTGTATACTTTTTATAAAATAAAATAAGACAAGTAGCGTAGAATATTTCTAAAACTAGTTGCATGTAACACATGAGATCCAACTGTCGATAGCGATAGTATGTATAGTTGAAGAATATGTACCAAACTATAAACCCATAGATACAAATTATTGAATATTTTCAGATATTTTGTTTTCTATACAACATATGTAGGTATGTATGTCAAGATAGGATAGTATGGAGGAAGATCCTTTTTCCTACCCAGAATATGCAAATAGCATGATGGTATGTATGTATGTTTGGAGATGAAGTATCAAACTATTAAGTCTTCTTACATATTGTGTATAGGCGACTGCCATACAAAATGTATGAAGCGATGTCGTCACTAAATTCAATTTTTAAAAAAATTGTTAAAAAAAAATTGGGATCTTCTACTACAATGTTAATATTTTTTATAGAAAATTAAATTATCTAGTTGGGGTGTTTCGGCTTTTTTCGATATTTTAAAAAAAAATTACAGTATAAGCAGTTAAACTCATAAATTTATAAAAAAAAAAATACTTTTCTTAATAAAAAATGTTTGAGAAACCCTGGAATTTTTTTGAAAAAACTAATTTGAGATTTTGTATTTGTCTATGTTTGTACCAATTTTCAGCGTTCTAGCGTTTATGGTTTCTGAGATATATGGAAAAATAAAATAAAAATTCAAAAGTTGATAACCCCTGACTGAAACAAAAATTCAAAATTCAGAGTATAAAAGTTTTGTAGGCCTGTAACTGTTTATATATTCTGAAATTTTAGGCTCTGTAAATTGAGCGGATCAAAAGTTATAAGGGGGGGACGGACACACAGACACACAGACACACACACAGACACACAGACACACACACAGACACACACACACACAGACACACGAAATGTTCTACTCCGAATTCTGAGTAAATCCGTGTATGGAACATATATGCTGCGAAGCCTCTAAGTTGGTGTTTTTTGACTTCAAAGTTGGAAAAGCCATGAAAAAAGTAGACCTCTCCATACAATTCTCGCGTATTCTGGCTTGATACATTGTCGATATGTTAAGAGAACAAAGTTCTCCTGAACAAATCGACAGTTGGAAAATATCTCAAACGTTTCAGATTGCTTTTTCAAAACGTTAAATAAATTTATTAGTTCAACGCGAAGTATTGATGAAATAAATTATTTAATGGTAAAAAATATAAAAATCGAATAAAAATATATACTTCTTCTTTTTTCTATTTTACTAGTTGCATGTAACACATGAGATCCAACTGTCGATAGCGATAGTATGTATAGTTGAAGAATATGTACCAAACTATAAACCCATAAATACAAATTATTGAATATTTTCAGATATTTTGTTTTCTATACAACATATGTAGGTATGTATGTCAAGATAGGATAGTATGGAGGAAGTTCCTTTTTTCCTACCCAGAAAATGAAAATAGCATGATGGTTCTGTATGTTTGTTTGGATATTAAAATCCTATCAAACTATTAAGTCTTCTTACATATTGTGTATAGGCGACTGCCATATAAATTGTATGAAGCGATGTCGTCACTAAATTCTATTTTTATAAAAATTGTTAAAAAAAATTTGGGATGTACAAATACAATGTTTGTATTTTTTATAGAAAATTAAATTATCTAGTTGGGGTGTTTCGGCTTTTTTCGATATTTTTAAAAAGTTTGGAAATATAGGCAGTTAAACTCATAAATTTATCATAAAAAAAATATTTTTCTTAATAAAAAATGTTTGAGAAACCCTGGAATTTTTTTGAATAAATTAATTTGAGATTTTGTATTTGTCTATATTTGTACCAATTTTCAGCGTTCTAGCTTTTATGGTTTCTGAGATATATGAAAAAATAAAGTAAAAATTCAAAAGTTGATAACCCCTGACTAAAACAAAAATTCGAAATTCTGAGTAAAAAAGTTTTGTAGGCCTATAACTGTGTATATATTCTGAAATTTTGGGCTCTGTAAATTGAGCGGATCAAAAGTTATAAGGGGGGGACGGACACACAGACACACAGACACACACACAGACACACACACAGACACACACACACACAGACACACGAAATGTTCTACTCCGAATTCTGAGTAAATCCGTGTATGGAACATATATGCTGCGAAGCCTCTAAGTTGGTGTTTTTTGACTTCAAAGTTGGAAAAGCCGTGAAAAAAGTAGACCTCTCCATACAATTCTCGCGTATTCTGGCTTGATACATTGTCGATATGTTAAGAGAACAAAGTTCTCCTGAACAAATCGACAGTTGGATTAGGTATGTTGGTCTAATAAAATACTGCGTCAGCTTTCCTCTTATGACTTGGACTGCCAGCAATTATATAAACAAATAAAAAAAATATATATTTTAAAAAATATGATACATCTAATGTTTTTAAATTGTCAATGTTGACGGTACGTTATTAAGGGTGTAGAGCTCTAATTTATGAGAATTTTAAAAAGTCCAGTTATTAAGGGCCTAGTTAGACGAAACGGTCGTCCTCAATTTGTCAAACAATCAATTTGTTTTAATTTATAAAACCACACAATATCTTATATATTATTTAGAATTATTGGAGTTTTTTGTTGCTATAACATAAACGACAGCAAAATTATTAATAATCATAGCTTATGGAAAACTTTGTTATTTATTTATTAAAATTTAAAATAAAAATAGCAAAAGTATATTCATAAACACGATTATACATATTTTTTTCTCATTTTTGCTATCCTTCGTAGAAAGTGTAGCAATGCGTTGGTATATTTGGACCTTGAAAGCCTTATTTCAGTTATGTACCTTCTCTGTCTGACAATAATAAAGGCTGGAAGGGCGTGGTTTCTGTTGGACACGCCTACCTCCCTTTTCATAGAGCCTGACGACCAATAAGGATACGCCTATTTTCTTCTTTTAGTACATATTTAATTTAACGATTGAATAGATTCGTGAATACATGTGAAAGTAAATACATACGTTAATGCCAAGCATGAGAAGTCAATTCGTTGATCTAGTTAGGTACATATATTTTAGATTTGTAGGTAGCTTGTTATTTGTTTAATTAAAATAAATTCTATCTAAAGTAGGTATAAATTTATGTAATATTATATTTTAACAGTCCGTCGCAAATATCTCATACAATTAATTTTGGCATATCATCTGATTAAGTAGCTACAACACATATTTTCTACAATGTTTTGTTTAGTAAAAATATAAAATATCAAAGAATTGTTTCAATAGGTATATTAATTTATAAAGACTTTTGTTATATATTAAAAAAGAGTATTTATTTTATAAACACCATTTGTTTCATAATCACAAACATCATTTAGATTTCCATCATACCAAATATTTAACTAGGAAATTTTTAGAATATAGAAACTTTCCTTATTAACATAATATTTATATTTAGTGTGTATAAATAAATCAGTGAAAATGTGTGACGATTTGGCACAAGAATAGTGAAAATAAAATATGAATAACTCAGTTAGTAAAATAATTTAAATTATTATTGATTACCTGTGTATAAAAATAAAAATATAGTTATAAGCACCTAGGTATAAATCTAAATATTATGGCGCCCTAAAACATAGCAGACTCCCATAATTCTGAATATTCATTAAAAAATCTAAGATATCCTAGGTTTTCACTTTTTATTATATTTTTGTGATTTTGATAAAGAACCATTTAATGAATAATAGTTATAAAAATCACTGAAATAATTTCATTGGTTTATAGCTTAATCTAGAAGGGGTTTCTAAATTTCCTAATATTTATTATATTTATTTATTAATTCAAGTTTTGGTACATGGTTAATACACAATACACATAAACATACAATCAATCATAACAAAGCAACCGTGAATACTAAAATCCCATAGCCTGTCTGTAGATATACCAATAAAAATATAGACAAAATTATTATGTTAATACCATTAGATAATAAAATAGAAATAAAAAAAGAAAATAAAGCTAAGTGCTAGGGCAAGACATAAGTTGAAAAAATATAAAAAAACAACTTATAGATATAAAATATACATACACATACATATACAAAACCGACAGCGGTCCTACCAAATATTATACCCGCAGTCGACAGCAACAATACTTGGCAAGCACAAGGATGTAGGTATGTCCGAAATATATTATTATGGCGTGATTTTTTTTTTATTTTGATCTTCCAATCCATAAAACAAAAATGAACAGAATATGCCGAAGTAGGATTCGAATCGTGGTTCAACCACTGGAATAGTATGGGAGCTTATTTTATTTAAAATAAACTAGAGATTTTAAAAATGCAGGATTAAGAGTGAATGTTTGTGTTGTTTTCTGAATATACTTTATGATTATACACCGTTTAAATGCAATTTAATCTTTGTGTTACTATAGGTATGTACAAGTATTTAGTATTATGGCCACTCATATTTCCTGGAAAACTTGTAAGATGGATGAGTTTTAGTAATGTTCTGAAAGTTGTTTTGATAGAAACACGCTACCAAGAGTTCATCGTCCAAGAAAAATTACTGAATGATCTTGTTTTGATGACTTTGCTTTATTTGAGAGAGCTTCCACGTGGGAGTATAAGAATAAAATTTGTACTATGATTGGTCTGGTCTAACAACATGGAAATCATAATATTATTTTCTACGCCCCTTGACTTTTAAACAGTTCTTAAATACGAACAACCTTTTATTCAAGAGAGTTCCAGAAATAAAATATTTTTTATAGACCTTGGTTCGAGTTTTATAGATAATAATTCTTTGGTAACAGAGTGGTAGGATTTTGTGGTAACAGAGTGGGAATGCATTTTGTAATAAACAAAATATAACTCAGAATCTGTGGAAAAATTCTGTGATTTATTTTATTTGTTAATATTATAGATGTGATGATATTTAAAAGCGATCCAGTAAATGCAGTAAGCGACCATTTTCATAAATCTGTTTACTCAGTTTAGTCAAAATTGTTACCTACGAGAAAAATTAAATTGAAAATCTTAGGGTCGTATTACGCATGTTATATAAGAAAACGGTAATATAATCTTTCCCTGTCCAAATTCTCAAGTCGTATACAGTAGTTATTCTGTAATACCAAATAACTTCTGTAATACGACTTGAGAATTTGGACAGGGAAAGATTATCTTACCGTTTTCTTATATAACATGCGTAATACGACCCTTAATGTATATTTCCGACCGCGGAATATAATATTCGTTAAAAATATAAAATATTGCATTTATGTAAATTGATTGAGGGTTGGTGGTAAGAGATTGCCTTATACGATTTTACCCAACTTTGTATAGTTGTTAATACACAAATTTAATAAGTAAATAAATAAATAGGTATATTATAAAAAACAAGTGATTTAAGTATATTAGTGCAATTTTCTCAGTGTTTTTTGTTTTGTAAATGTTTTTTTTATTTCCATTATTGTTTGTGATATTATCACTTTTTATATAAGATTGATGTTGGCATCAACTAATACAGTGTCACTGTCTCGAGATGAATTGGCCACGGCGCAGGTTTTTTGCCTAGTGGGGCATTGTAGATTCAATAATTATTGTAATGTCATCAAGGTTTGTAAGAATAAATAAATAAATAAATTTTGATTGAAACATATTTTGTAAGGACTTTTGAAAGTACTTTACTACAGTCGTTATAAATGAATAAGTATGATGTGATATATATTTATTTGTCGTAAGAATGCTCTCTCGTACCGTCTATGAACATCCATTAAGTAAATCCAGATGCAAACATTACTTGCATAAATTTTCTACACATAATGCATCCTCCCCTCCTCCACCCGTCCTCACCCCAACTGGGTCCCAAGCATTGCAGCTTTGTTTACTGTTTTGATGAGATTGCATTTCCTTCCCTAGGGATGAAAGAGATGTTATGATCTGTAGGCTGCAATGGGCACAGGGCCGTTATAATTATTGGGAATTTGGGCCAAGTATCAGCTTACAATTACAGCCCCAGTCGAGCTTTGGCCTCTTGTGGGTTTTTAAAGTGTTATATTAGTAAAGATATTATTTAATTCTTTCTGTTTATAATTTTTTCCACTCTTTAATGGAATTTTTTATCAGTGACTAAGTTTAATTATATTCCTGGATTTATTAATTATTATTTTATTTTGACGATCTTTGTTTTATATGTTTGTTTTTTTAATACTGTGTAACTACTACACCTACATATTTATTATCATAAAATCGAAAAAGACTTCCAACCTCTCTCTTTCTTTTCCATTTAGTTTTCATCCCACATAGTAGAGGGGTCAGCTCAAAAGAGTTTCGACTGAAAAGACTAATATAGTAGGTAGGTACCCAAAAAGTGTTTTTTTTTTTCGAATATAAATTATTTATTAAAGATAAATACGTATATCTTTTAAAAAATAATATTTTATACATCATCCTACGTTCCCAAAATTAAACACAAATGCTCGTGCTATATGTGAACGAAATTGGTCGAGGCAGGGTGGTGTTCGAACTCGCGTTTATCGAATTACGAAGCCAGCGCGAAGCATTTATGAAATGAAGAATTGAACAAAGACACCGATAGTTAAATTTCATCTTCTTCTTCTTCAATGGCACTACAGCCCAAATCGGGCTTTGGCCTCCTCCAATAACTTTCGCCTCCAACCATCCCTGTCCTCAGCCACCGTTCTCCATCCGGTCACTTGGAGAAGCTGGTTCGCATCTTTGGTTACATCGTCTTTCCATCTCAGTCTTGGTCTTCATATCCTCCTCTTTCCCCCCGATTGCCCCATCATCACCCTCTTGGGTACCCGTGAGTTTGGCATTCTTTGTACGTGTAGTTAAATTTACCTAAGACATTTCGTCATTTTTAATTACGGATTTTTAATTTCAAAACATGGATCCCTTTTAATCAAAAATTTAAGTTTTTTTAGTAATGAGCTTATTGGCTTATCTTGTGAAATTCTTACTACTTTGATGCATTTACGAACAAGAAAAAAAACTGCATATTCGGTGTTTTTGGAATTCCTCGAAACAATGCACCTTGGCGATGGTTCATTATGAGATGCAATTCAAGACGGCTCCTCGTCCGCAGCTTCCAATGGATCAATTATTATTATTTTTCTTAGTGTTTACGTTTAGATACTTCACGGTGGGTGCAGCATAATATTATAGTAAGGGTCGTAGACTGGAGTACAATCTTCCACGTGGCCGCTACAACTGCTTCGTAATGTTTGTTGTGATTTATTCCGATAATATTATTGTGGAATCTCTCTTCTTGTTCTTACACGTGCGGTTTTTTTTTTAGATTTCGCATATTTTTACTTTTGAGTAATAATTATGGAGTAATGGAGAGTTACCTACATCTAAAATGATGATATGTCTTAGGTAAATTTAGCTATTGGTGTGAAGCGGCGGCGGCACAGTGTTATATTGTATGTACCTACTGCTAACAATGAAAAAATAATGTTTTACAAAAAATCGTTACTTTTTACAGAACGATCTACAAGTTTTTATTACTTTTTACAGAATGAGGAAAAAAGAATTCATTTTCATGGAACTCGAAATATCGTTTGCTTTTACCAGTTAAAATATAAAACGTGTGGGTTGTGGCCAACGCAAAACTCCTCACTACCAATTCACTCCACAGAGTATTCAAATTATGTATGGAAATTTTTAAAGCATTTTCATGCAATGAGTTTGTTCAAGGAAGTACCGGAGGGTCGTAGAGCAAGTGGTAGACCGGCAAAAAGATGGAGTAACAGCTGACAGCTGGACATCCAGATCACAAGAGGCAGTCTCCGTCTGAAATAACGGCCTAAAACCAGAGGGAGAAGAATAGTTTGTTAAATTATATTTGACTGAAATATTATTTATTATGAAAGCTTGATAACACTTCAGTGCCATTTTCTCCGTCTCCGTCTGAAATAACGGCCTAAAACCAGAGGGAGAAGAATAGTTTGTTAAATTATATTTGACTGAAATATTATTTATTATGAAAGCTTGATAACACTTCAGTGCCATTTTATGAAAATGATGTGCCTTCTTAGCAATAGGCGTGATGACTGTAAGAAAAAATCATTGAAATTATGATTTTATAAAATAAAATATGTTATAAAGATTTGAAAAAATATATTTATTTTCATTTTAAAAGAGCGAATAATATTAATATTATTAAAATAAAAATACAAAATACGTTAGTCCGCCATTTTATGTGAAACACCAATCAGAGCGCATGACGTCATCATATTGTTACTGTCAATTGTAGTGTTCGAAATGGCTATTTTTTTCATAACAAGCTATATGGAATATGCTACTTATTTTTAACATGCTATTTTTATTTTTTGATTTATTTGGTTTATTTGGGACAATAAACCAAATAATATCGCTATCCGCTCTATTGAATCGTTGACGTATCTGTCATAACACGCACCGAGTATTGTAACGTGGTGGAGATTATTTAACTTTTTCAGAAATAAATAACTTGGTGGCTTTCATTGCTTGATTATAAAATAAAATGATGTTATTATATTGTTTCTTTGATTTTGTTATGTACAGTAATGATGATGTTTGTGGGAGTTGTACAGTGTTATATGAGGTTGAAATGGAAATACACAATGTATTATGATGAATCTAGTAGATCAGAATATGATAAGATATACATACATATGGGATAATTGTTATGATTCATATAATATTATGGTTAATATATTTAAAAAAAATAGAATGTAATGTAAAAGGTGTGATGACTGTAAGAAAAAAATCATTGAAATTATGATTTTAAAAAATAAAATAGGTTATAAAGATTTAAAAATGTAATAATTTTAATTTTAAAGGAGTGAATAATAATAATAATAATATAAATATAAAAATACAAAATGTGTTAGTCCGCCATTTTATGAGAAAAAACAATCAGAGCGCACGACGTCATAGTATGGTCGCGTCAATTCTTCTGATAGTCTTCAATAGAAATATACGAGATTAATTGTCGGTCTGGACTATGTTTATTTTGGTGTTATCGATATATTAATATTTTAATTAGGTACTTAACACTAAAACAAAACAATAAAATAGCAATGGAACAAGGATTCATCAAAGCAAATAGTTTCAATTTACCTAGATACTCGCCTACCTATCGGGGGACACTATGGGCCGGTATTACAGTGTCAGTTTAAGAGCTAAACTCAAGTTTTACAAAAATATAGCGTATTACAGTGTCCGTTTAGGCCTAATCTTCAAATGCTTATTTTACTGACTAACAGTCGTACCAACATTACAATGATGTACACTTTTAAATGAAACGCAGAATACTATAAAACAGTGAAGAGCTATTATTACACAATTCGTCACACACCCTAAAACATCATGAGCAAACTTATGATGCATGCACTCTCTTCACGAAACTTATTGAATACCTAATATAGATGTAAAAGAAATTGTAATCATAATTCGCCACTTTTATATGGTAGTGGAGATTAAGAATGTATTCTATCGAGGAATTATGATTAAATGAGTGGGTTGTGGTCAACGCTAAACTCCTCACTAACAAGTCATTCTATAAATTATTCAAATTTTGTATGGAAAATATTCAGTATTTTCCTGAAATTATTTTTACGTCACTAAAACAACATAATAATCATCAAATACGTCACTAAAACAACAAATATTTAACTCAACGTTTCTGGCAGATTAAGTACTTAACTGTGAGTCAACTGTCATTTGATAGGCAACTCGCGTAGTTTCAGTTTCTATCACTAGAGGCGTTAGGCAACGTGTGTAGTTTCAGTGTTGTATCACTGAAACGAACGAACATGGGCATTTAAAAGCATTATTAGGAGGCGTACAATCAGAGACATGATGTTTCTTTATAACATATTGAATAATCGGGTTGATACTCCTTATTTATTAGGGAAAATTAACCTTCGAGTCCCTGCGCGTTTAACAAGGAGTCACGACTTATTCAATGTGCCTGTTCTTAGAACTAATTATGCCGGAAATGCTTTTGTACATAGAGCATGTAAACAGTTTGATGCAAAGTTCGATGGTCTTGACATGTTTGGCACACCGAGCGTATTTAAGAGTATGTTGAGGCTTTCTCAGTGATTGATTTTATATTCCTAATTTTCCCCTTCTATTCCTATCCATTGTCCTGTCCCAAACCTCCTGGCTTGTATGCATCTATTTTATGTCTACTTAATATTGATTTGTTTTGTATTTTTTGTTTCTTATCCTTGTAAGGTTTTTATATTTTGTCATTTTGTATGTATATACCCACGGAAATTTTCCTTTTTTTGTACAAATATATTTTTTCTATGGGTATATACATAATTATATAGAGTTATATATTATATATAGTTATATATTTTGATTGTATGACCCTAACATAGTAATTGGCGTTACAATCTTGGTTTTTGTATAAATTAATTCATTTTGAAAATATATGTTATATTATAAAACTGTATGTAACCTTAAGAAATAAATAAATAAAATAAATTATTTTGGTAAAAAAAAAAATACCATGTTGGATAATAAAACAATGGTATTTAAAGTCGTTGCGTCCCGTTTTGTATTTCGTATTATTTGAGGTTATTTAAATTTCACAGATAATAACCACAGAAAAAGTGAAATATATCTATAATTGAAGATTTAGTAACTGACATGTCATATTGCACTGTAATACGGAAATGAATTCAATCTCCCCTTAACATTAATCTTGAGTTTAACAAACTCAATGAGTTGAGGGCCGACTGTAATATCGGGCGTATGTTAACTGTATTTTGTATGTAACTTAGTTCTTATTGAATAAATAAATAAATAATGAACGCTCGCAACGTATGGTAAACTAATTTAGTTTTAGTATTCTACAATTTTGTCACACGATGGTGAGCTGACGAACGTTCGACACGTTATGATGCTGGTCACTGCCAAACTAAACTAGCAAGCTATATTTTTTTCATGCAATGAAGCGATTCGCGAAACGATGGCGATTACGCGAAGCATGCGTTTTAAAATATCGTTACAATTTTAGCAGCATACGAATTATTACATAGCGCTCGTTATTTGTATTGTGTTCATAACAAGCTATATTTATCTGCTATCGTTATTTTTAGCAACAGCAGCCGTAGTAGTCATTTCTTCTGCCTGTCTTACCTAGAATAGAACTTTTGATGATCGGATATTTCTTTGCGTCGAACAAAGACTTTTGCTCATCAGAATTTCGAAACGTAAAACTTAATAATAAGTACATATGTATAAGTACTTTATTTATCTGTAATTTAAATAAAACTTACATCTCGAAAATCGATAAAATATGCTCCTTCTTCTCTCTACATTATGTGTTTCATAAGCTAAAAACATACGCGGGAAACGTATGATGGCCTATTTTGACGTTTGGACATTAATGAAGTTCTTTATATGCTTATTGCCTAAATAATAGTAAATATTATATTATTGAGACCTAAACGTGGGGGAACAAATACTGTACTTTATTGTAAACGCGTACTTAATAAAATACACTTATGTCTCGCCGTGCGAAATTTAATCACTTATTTCTCTTTTTTTTCGCGTGGGACGAAAACAAATACCTCAGTAGGTGTTTTTTTCGTCGTGTTTGTACATTTAGGGACCGCACAACACTTATGCACTTTTGAATTGATTATAAATACACAAATCGTCTTAGAATACATATAATACATATAGTAGTGAAATGCAGTTTACGATATCGTGACGTCACCGTCAGGGTCGGCAGCCGCCATGATAATACAAGCGTTTTTTGACGTAAATGTGAAATTTGATTTTAAAATGGCGATTTTTGCTACTAAACCTTTATTTTATGTAGAAATGTATATATATTTGAAAACAGTGAATGCGTAAAAACATCGTGAGATAGTTTTTCAAAATTAGTCATCATGCCCATTGGAAAATAAAAATAATGAATTTCAAGACTCGTGAGCTTGGGGTCACTTTGAAATATTTGACAGTTAAAAAAATAAGTAGCGCTACTCGGATATCCTTCAAAATCTAATGGGGACTAAGCAAGTATTAGATAATTTACAAATTCGATTGAGTACTCTAGTCGATAATCGTTAAAGTAGAATAAACATTTCGTACATAGACGTACTTAGTACATAGCTCACACACAGATACTTTGTGATGAAATTTTCAGAATACAATCTCAGAATGGTGTTTTACGTGATCACTATATACGCTTGCGCAACGTTCACCCGGGTTCACATTATTATCCCTTCTATTTGAGTTTCCTATCAATCCAACTTTTGAAAGTTCTATATATATTTAAATCATGAAAATCTGTTCGTTTGAAAACAAGCTGAATACACCATCGCCATCTATCAAGCGATGAAATTTTTTTTTTGCTACGCCATCTATTATTTATTTACTTATTTATCACCCATATTTATAATGACAACAATATGTAGATTACTGCTGCCCAACTAGGAAATCCTGTTCTAGGGCTAGCAGTTTACAATTTTTAGTGACAAGTATATGCAATTATGAACCAAGTGATTGTTCCCGTTCCACAATAAATAGGTACACAATCTCAACATTTTGCACTCCCAATCATTACCTCAACAAAAATATGGGCTGTTGACAAATCTCTTTATTTTTCATCTATTTTTTACAATAAATTCTCAACAAATAATTAATGGTGTATTCTGTGAGTTTCGTTTCAAGTTTTTTTTGTATGGCGTATTGCGTTTTGTACTATCAAATTTACGTAAGCACTACCTAAATTCGACAAAAAATACATCAAAATAATTAAACCAGTGGTTTGTGTTATTGTTGTAATTTGATAGGTAAGTTGGTACCTATGTAACTAGCTACCCTAGTTTTAGTCCTTCATGAAATCTGTTCTGTGTTCCCTAGAAAGGTCATTAACAAGGGTTACGACATGCCCCTAATATACAAACTTCAAATTAACTCCAAGTTAAGAACCGTGACCCAAGAGGATATTATTTTGTCTTACATATATTTTTGGGTTAGTACAAGGAGGCTCAGTGGAATTGGAGACATGACATACAAATCAAACAAATTAAATCTAAAAATATATAAAAGTTTTTTGTGACCGACGTGGTGGTTTCAACTTTCAACATGACATAGTGGTAAGTGTACTAGATTATATTTTTTATAATCTTAAAAAGAATGAATATATCCTTGAAATCGAAAAATAAAATTTCCCTTAATTAAGCAAAAACCCGTAAACCTACTATTTTTTTATTTATTTATTTAATCATAATATTACAGAGAAAATATATTGAAGATAACTGCTTCACTAGACTAGACTCGGTTCCTGTAAAGTTTGCATAGTTTTTACATTTTACTAACTTAAAATATAATGTTTAAATAAATAAATAAATAAATAAATAAATAAATAAATAAATAAATAAATAAATAAATAAATAAATAAATAAATAAATAAATAAATAAATAAATAAATAAATAAATAAATAAACAAATAAATAAATAAATAAATAAATAAATAAATAAATAAATAAATAAATAAATAAATAAATAAAATATATTCAAAACATTACACATAGATATTATACGAAAAAAACAGTAAAATAA
Source organism: Molanna angustata (assembly GCA_963576475.1). NCBI lineage: Eukaryota > Metazoa > Arthropoda > Insecta > Trichoptera > Molannidae > Molanna > Molanna angustata. The sequence goes on along the minus strand of OY754971.1, from coordinate 32,217,688 downwards.
AATGAACATCAAGAAATAGAAAATAAAAATAGTAAAAATAAAAAAATACCTACGTAAAAAAAAAACAATCAAAATAACTACCAAAAACACAATATAGAGTAGAAAGACATTAGTTCCATTATTATTGCTGAAATATTTATTTGAACTTCAAATTTTTAACCCATTAAGTGCCGATGGCAGTTATACATTCGTGGTGCAATAAATGCAAAAAATCTTTGCCCAAATTTGGTATTCATTTTCGGACTATATGTGAACGAAATCGTTCTATGCGAGATTCGAATACAAGACCACTGGGTTACCATTCGTGCATGATTGCTGCTCTGCTACAGACCCATCTGAACTATACTTTTGGCAATATATTTCAGTTTTATCCAACTGTCGATTCGTTCATGAGAATTCAATTCTCTGAAGGAATCGACATTATTAAGCCAAGATGCGTGTACGAAGGAAAATTTTGTATGGCGTAGTGGACATTTTGCATGCTAATAACACCAACTAGATGCCTCGCAGCATATATGTTCCCATGCATGGATTTACTCAGAATTCGGAGTAGAACATTTTATGTGAGTTTTGTGTGTTTGTGTCTGTGTGTCCCCCCCCCCTTATAACTTTTGATCCGCTCAATTTACAGAGCCCAAAATTTCATAATTTATAAAAAGTTATAGGCCTACAAAACTTTTATACTCAGAATTTTTTTTTCAGTCAGGGGTTATCAACCTTTGAAATTTTGGTTTATTTATCCATATATCTCAGAAACCATAAAAGCTAGAATGCTAAAAATTGGTATAAACATAGACAAATACAAAATCTCAAACTGGTTTTTTCTAAAAAAATTCCAGGGTTTCTCAAACATTTTTTATCAAGAAAAATATTTTTTTATGGTAAATTTATTAGTTTAACTGCCTATATTTCCAATTTTTTTATAAATATCGAAAAAAGCCAAAACACCCCATCTAGATAATTTAATTTTCTATAAAAAATATTAATATTGAACAAGTTAATCTTATTTTTTTTTAACAATTTTTATAAAAATTGAATTTAGTGACGACATCGCTTCATACAATTTGTATGTTAGTCGCCTATACACAATATGTAAGAAGACTTAATAGTTTGATAGTTACTTAATCTCCATTACATACAGAACCATCATGCTGTTTTCATATTTTGGGTAGGAAAAGAGGACTGACCTCCATACTGTCCTATCTTGACATTCATACCAACATGAGTTAAAATTTTCAATTATTTGGATTTATGGGTTTATTGTTTGATTCTTATTCTTCAATTAAACATAATATAGCTATCGACAGTTGGATCTCATGTGTTACATGCAACTAGTATTTCAGAATATATGGATGATTTGTTCAAATATGTAAATTTTGCTTATATGGGTTTTGAGTCATGACATAATATTATGAATTTTATTAAATATTTTACCATAAATTAATCAGCCATTCTAAAAGAAAGAATCGTAGATTATTTTTGAAGGAATACCTACTATTAATAATCATTATGAAATTTCACGTTCTTGGAGGATCGAGACATTTGTATGTTTTAAATTTTGAACAGTTATGTGATCGGTATAAATAAATATGAATCCTAAATGATCCATACATTGTATTTACGTATACTCTTATAGATACGTGCGTTGTTTGTCCATGGAGGGAAATTGTAGGAAAACATGTTTGGTCATATTGTGGCGCCAGATCGCACATACAACTTTTTATTAAATATTCAAAACATGAAAAACACGTAGATTTTCAATACAGATTTTCACCAGGAAAACTGATTACAACAATAAAATTTAGTATAAATTAAAGTCGAGGTTAATTTCTTCATTAAACACTTGAGTCGCATTTTAAAGTATTTTCCTTGAGTGGCAGACTTCGAGTATAAGTCTTGGTGTAATCTTAATTTGAAACTGCATTTTAAGGTAATATAAGTAGGACTGTCTTTAAAATAGTCGATAATTTTAATAATCAAATAAAACGTGGTTATTTTAATACATTTAAAACATATAAGGTCTTTGATTTAAAATAACCGGATTTTAAGATTCACTAGATTATATTAAATTGGATTCACACACCTACCATCATGTTGTGTATTACACTGGGTAGGCAGTGAGAACAAGGCTCCACACGTTTCTACCAAGCCATGCACGTTGGCTTTGCTTACATATATTGTCTAATACATACCTGTCTGTCATTATCTTTATATATTTCCTTGTTTCAGAATATCTTTATCATGGTTTAGCTATTTTACCATTAACGTGACGTCATGAATTATTAATAGGGTTAACCTAATGATAACAAGTCAAAAACGATTTCACAGTTTCATTTTGTGTAGTTTTTTCTTTAACATTTTAAATTAAATGTATAGTTAAAATAACCTTGTATTTTTCGATAATTTGTATACCTTGATTTCTAGTTAATTGGTGAGGTTTTAATTTTGTTTTGTTACTCCTTTGATTTGAAGATTATTGTTTTCCCTTTAATTTGAAATATTAGCTTAAGAGTGCGATGTTCTTCTCGCAAACATTCTTTACTCTATAATATTGAGCAACTTTAAGATATTGTTTAATAATATATAATTTAATTTGATCTTAAAATTGTTATAAAATTAATAAGATGTAAAAATAATTATGATTACTTAAAATTTAAATTATATTAAAAAGGATTGAAAGACCAGTGTTGATGCTATTGGACGCAAACACGTGAAATGTACACAGTTTCTGTTATGTCTCGGATCAAATTTATCGAAAAAATGTTTATTTTTCAAATGCAAACATTATCTGAAAGGAAATATGATTGCCGATACTGACAGAAAATACAAATACATACATGTATACTTACATATACATACATAATATACCTAACTTTCGCTATAAAAAAGTCAATCAATATCAAATCGAATCGCTGATTCGTGAATCTCATCAAAATTACAAGTATTGTATGCATACACGTATGACAAAACGTTTATAGATTTTTCCTGATGTTGAATTTAACAATAGTTAAATTCAACATTTTTTTGTTAGCTGTGAGGCACCGGCTTAGAATAGTGCTTCCACTCTTTTCTATTATTGTTTTCGAGTGTCCCGTAAGAGCCGGGTAATAGAAAATACAACAGGCAACTATAACATCTCACATAGTTCAGCAATGAGGTTCACCACCCATTCTGAATATAGTGCCTTTTAGGTGAGACGAGACTGGTATGTGGGTATACACAGATATGTTGTGCTCCCTTTTAAAAGGCAATGCACACCCGCACACCTTTCGCTGGTTACCCCACATTGTGGGATATGCCGTGATGGTATGAATGAATGAATGAATGAATGAATGAATTTAACAATTCATATCCAATTTCAAAAAATGAATGCAGAAAACGATATATAATAGTGTTTATACATTACTTTCTGTGTTCTACAATAAGCTTACATAAAATACTAAATATATTGGTTTTCATAAATGGACGACTTTTTAATAATAATTATGCTTGCTTAGATTATATAATTCTATGTATGCTTGATTATAAATTCAAATTTTCACTGCATAAAAAACACCATTTAAAATAAGAAATCAACTGATATCTTATATATTTAATGATGACAAGCGCCATGGATTAGTGTCTAAACCTTTGTGCCAGCGTCCTGGGTTCAAGATAAATATAACAAAATTTAGTTCATTCATACTATCACGGGTTATCCTACAATGTGGAGTAAACAGCAACGGGGATACAACAAGATAAATGGATGTAGAAGTAGGAACACATGTATTAACAATTCAATAAACTAGTTGCATGTAACACATGAGATCCAACTGGCGATAGCGATAGTATGTATAGTTGAAGAATAAGAATCAAACTTTAAACCCATAAATCCAAATTATTGAAAATTTTAACACATGTTGGTATGTATGTCAAGATAGGACAGTATGGAGGTCAGTCCTCTTTTCCTACCCGGAATATGAAAACAGCATGGTGGTTCTGTATGTATGTTTGGAGATTAAGTACCTATCAAACTATTAAGTCTTCTTACATATTGTGTATAGGCGACTGCCATACAAATTGTATGAAGCAATGTCGTCACTAAATTCAATTTTTATAAAAATTGTTAAAAAAAATTGAGATGTGCTAAAAAATGCTAATATTTTTTATAGAATATTAAATTATCTAGTTGGGATATTTCGACTTTTTCGATATTTTCAAAAACTTTGGAAATATAGGCAGTTAGACACATAAATTTATCATAAATTAATGTTTTTTCTAATAAAAATGTTTGAGAAACTGTGGAATTTTTTTGAAAAAAATAATTTCGATCTTTTGTATTTATCTATATTTTGTATTTATGGTTGATCGCATCAAATGGGTAGGTGCACGTTGGTTATGGAATAGAGAGGAAGAGTGAACGTTTAAGACGAGATTTGAAGATTGAAAGTGATGGTGCAGTTCTAATGCCCAATGCTAAATTGTTCACTGATATATGCAGCATCCATCTGTCTCTTAACCAAATACCTACGCTCCGATCTCGATCCATTTCTTTTATTCCTTTATTTACTCCATCGCATTAATTAACGCGCCATGATAAAAGTGCAACTATTTATTTTACTATAGATTCCACTAATCCTTAAGCCCGAGTTGCAATCGTCAATTTCGGCGCTAACAAGCGCATTTATCAGCAAAAGTGCTACGTCTATTGGTATTCTACTGGAATCACTATTCCAGGCCGGCAACTTAACCTAATCAAGCGTTGTAACAAAGGTTTCCTAGAGACAGCAATAATAATTATCAAGTGTTTATTTAATCATATACAAATATTTATTCCCACATTATAAACATCTTGGAGTATGCTGTTATCCCAATAATAGCGTCCTTCGGTAAACAACGGGAATCTTAACTCCATGTTTATCCATCGGGAGTGGGAAACACCTGACGTTGTTTGTTCAAATAACATACACCACCCTTTCTTATCCCTACCCTCCCAATACATACCTACTCATAGTCAATAGTCTTGGACTAAACTCACGGATTTGAGAAAAAAAATGGACCATATAAAAACAATCTTAAGAATTTTGTTAGAAATAAAAGAGCGGGTTCAGACTTGCGACCGACACTAATCTCTTCTCTAAAATGTTCGTGAGCACTTTTTTTATTCGTGAAATGTTGATTATCCCTGAATGCATTTTTACAGTTTATTTATATTGTCTACAATCTACAAACAAAAAATAAATAGTAACAATATTCAGAACGTGAGAGCAATTTGAATGTTTTGACAAAGGAAAAACGAGTAGATAAAAAATTACCGCTGTTCATGGAAAACTTAATACGCCTCTATCATAAGTTATAATGAAAACTTATGATAGAGGCGTTTACATTGCGGGAATTCATTTTAAAAATATTAAAATTACAATATAACTTAGTTTATTTCCGCTTATTTAAATAATCTCTATTGTTATTTAGGTGTAGGTGGTATTTAATTGTTCCAATTAAACTCTATTTTATATGTTTTTTATTTATTTATTTATTTTTTATTAATTGTTATAATTATTTTTTTATTAATTTATTTTTTGATTTATTTTTTTATTATTTAAATTTGAAACTACTTAAAAATTGGTAATATTGAGAGTCTTTACTGGTCCATATGCTGGTAACTCATTTGTGCTTATACATTGTAAATGAAATAAAATAATGTAAATTTCATATTTCTGAGACACTGGCTTAGAATAGTGATTCCACTATTTTCTATTATTGTTTTCGAGTGTCCCGTAAGAGCCGGATCAAAAATACGTCAGGCAACAATAACATCTCATTACGTAGTTCAGCATTGAGGTACAACATCCATTCTGAATGAAGTGTCACATTAGGTGATCCATATTGGTTTGTGGGTATAAAGGCATGTGTTGTGCTTCCTTTTATAAGGTAACGCACACCCGCATACCTGTCGCTGTTTACTGATATTGACATCAGTTGAAAAGGCTTTCACAAAGCGCAACAGTCGCGCTGATCAAAAATAATTTAAAAAAAAATGTTGAAGTACTAGTTTCATGTAACACATGAGATCCAACTGTCGATAGCGATAGTGTGTATAAATCCAAATTATAGAAAATTTTAACACATGTTGGTATGTATGTCAAGATAGGACAGTATGGAGGTCAGTCCTCTTTTCCTACTCGGAATATGAAAACAGCATGATGGTTCTGTATGTATGTTGGAAGATTAATTATCAAACTATTAAGTCTTAAGCGATGTGGTCACTTAATTCAATTTTTATAAAAATTGTTAAAAAAAATTGATAGAAATTTTTTTATAGAAAATTAAATTATCTAGTTGGGGTGTTTACTTTCCGATTACAATATCAGCATGATACTAGTTGATTATCTGCAGTTAAACTTCCCACTATATCCCCTTGGGGTAGTGAGGAGTAAAAAATAAAAAGTGCAAAAATATTTTTTTTGTTATTCACAATAAGGAAAAAAATGTTTATTCTGAATTTAATAATCTTTACTTTTGGTCAATATTTCTTTATATATTGTCTGACAAAATCACAGCAGGAAATACCTTATATGCGTATGCAGTTATATTTTCATGAAAACGATATAATTTTTCTTCGCCACTTGAGGGTTTCAGCATCTCTATATCCAGTTCACTCCCCTATCATTCCCGTGTACAGGAATGGAGTGATTAATTAAAGGATTTTACTTATCACCATCTCCTTTAGACCCTTCCTACCACACCACCTATCGAATAATAAATATATTTTTTCGTTTTCCTCGCTTACTTACGCACGGAAAACAAATCCGTCTATAGGAAAAGTGCGAATAAAACATATTACATCAAAATATATCTACTTCTATATGGAATATGGTCTTACTGTTATAAGTAAATAATATACATCATAGAAAAAACCAATGATTGTATTTTTAAGTTATGTTGTTTTTTAAAGAATTTAGGTCGAAAACTTTTGACTACTTTTTAAGCAAACTGCGCGCACGGAGGAGTTTGAGGTTTGGCATTGGTAAAGTTCATATGGAGGATGAGTGCAGAATGTTATAATCCAACTGTCGATTTGTTCAGGAGAACTTTGTTCTCTTCCAACTGTCGATTTGTTCAGGAGAACTTTGTTCTCTTAACATATCGACAATGTATCAAGCCAGAATACGCGAGAATTGTATGGAGAGGTCTACTTTTTTCACGGCTTTTCCAACTTTGAAGTCAAAAAACACCAACTTAGAGGCTTCGCAGCATATATGTTCTATACACGGATTTACTCAGAATTCGGAGTAGAACATTTCGTGTGTCTGTGTGTCTGTGTGTCCGTCCCCCCCTTATAACTTTTGATCCGCTCAATTTACAGAGCCTAAAATTTCAGAATATATAAACAGTTACAGGCCTACAAAACTTTTATACTCGGAATTTTAAATTTTTGTTTCAGTCAGGGGTTATCAACTTTTGAATTTTTATTTTATTTTTCCATATATCTCAGAAACCATAAACGCTAGAACGCTGAAAATTGGTACAAACATAGACAAATACAAAATCTCAAATTGATTTTTTCAAAAAAATTCCAGGGTTTCTCAAACATTTTTTATTAAGAAAAATATTTTTTTTATGATAAATTTATGAGTTTAACTGCCTTTATTTCCAAAACTTTTACAATTATCGAAAAAAGCCGAAACACCCCAACTAGATAATTTAATTTTCTATAAAAAATATAAACATTGTAGCAGAAGATCTCAATTTTTTTTTAACAATTTTTTTAAAAATTGAATTTAGTGACGACATCGCTTCATACATTTTGTATGGCAGTCGCCTATACACAATATGTAAGAAGACTTAATAGTTTGATATTTCATCTCCAAACATACATACATACCATCATGCTATTTGCATATTCTGGGTAGGAAAAAGGATCTTCCTCCATACTATCCTATCTTGACATACATACCTACATATGTTGTATAGAAAACAAAATATCTGAAAATATTCAATAATTTGTATCTATGGGTTTATAGTTTGGTACATATTCTTCAACTATACAAACTATCGCTATCGACAGTTGGATCTCATGTGTTACATGCAACTAGTAACATATCGAAAATGTATCAAGCCAGAATACGCGAGAATTGTATGGAGAGGTCTACTTTTTTCACGGCATTTCCAACTTTGAAGTCAAAAAACACCAACTTAGAGGCTTCGCAGCATATATGTTCCATACACGGATTTACTCAGAATTCGGAGTAGAACATTTCGTGTGTCTGTGTGTGTGTCTGTGTGTGTGTCCGTCCCCCCTTATAACTTTTGATCCGCTCAATTTACAGAGCCCAAAATTTCAGAATATATAAACAGTTATAGGCCTACAAAACTTTTATACTCAGAATTTTGAATTTTTGTTTCAGTCAGGGGTTATCAACTTTTGAATTTTTATTTTATTTTTCCATATATCTCAGAAACCATAAAAGCTAGAACGCTGAAAATTGGTACAAACATAGAAAAATAAAAAATATCAAATTAATTTTTTCAAAAAAATTCCAGGGTTTCTCAAACATTTTTTATTAAGAAAAATATTTTTTTTATGATAAATTTATGAGTTTAACTGCCTATATTTCCACAACTTATACAATTATCGAAAAAAGCCGAAACACCCCAACTAGATAATTTAATTTTCTATAAAAAATATTAACATTGTAGTAGAAGATCTCAATTTTTTTTAACTATTTTTTTAAAAATTGAATTTAGTGACGACATCGCTTCATACATTTTGTATGGCAGTCGCCTATACACAATACGTAAGAAGACTTAATAGTTTGATACTTCATCTCCAAACATACATACCATCATGCTATTTTCATATTCTGGGTAGGAAAAAAGGAACTTCCTCCATACTATCCTATCTTGACATACATACCTACATAATATATGTTGTATAGAAAACAAAATATCTGAAAATATTCAATAATTTGTATTTATGGGTTTATAGTTTGGTACATATTCTTCAACTATACATACTATCGCTATCGACAGTTGGATCTCATGTGTTACATGCAACTAGTTTATACATAATTTGCGATATAAATTAAATAGAAAAATATTTCACATCAAACCATTGATTGTTTTCCTTAGAACATGAAAGAGAGGGAAAGCCTAACTTAAATATACCCACGTAGTGAGCTACTGTGACCAAAATATTCAAATAACCGCGGTGGTCACAATGTAGTAATCATATTTACTAATAATCGCCTCTCTTGCGTGATCTTGCGTTGTTTACGTTTAAACTGTCAAAATGGTACTTACGACGCAGTTGTTTGTTTTCAAATATCAGAATATATTAAAGAAAATGCATATCTGAATACCTACTGTAAAACAATATTAATGGTATCATTTTGCAATATGTGAAAAAAAACTGTGTACCCCTTAGTAAAAACCTTTTTTTTTTTATCATAGATCAAGTCGAATGACTTTTCATACTTGCTTCTCCCGTCACAGGACATTCCTAATGGGAAAGGCCAGCGTTAATTATTTTTTTGTAATAATTGTCATCATTTCAAGAAATATTTTTTTTAATTGTTTTTTTCTCTATCGAATAAAATATTAGCCTGACATAAACTCTTGTATTTACCTAAAATAACATTAATAACCACCGCGTTTTTACAAGAATATGCAGCACTGTATCTTGTATAGCAATTTAGAAGGATTTTTAAAATGTTCTTTGATAGTCTCATTCTTCTGATTTTTTTCTTGCCCTCGTCCTTCATATTTACCAATCTCATAACTTTTTCATCTTTACTCTCAGTTAAATTCAGTTTAAGTACTTCAATAGTAATTGTGGCTAATTAAATACTGTTATTACTTAAGTATGTACGTATATGTATGAAAGTAGGTACCTTATGTATGATTTGTAAAGCGTAATTATACTACTATCCTTTGTTACAATAATATTTTTTAAAAAAGCCAAATACTCACTCGTAGGTATAACTGATGTATTTTCTGCAACCGTAATTCATAAATTATCTGATGATAACAATGACATGGGTTTTTAAGGAAGCTTTGTGTTTCCTTTCGCATTTTTTCCACCGCTTTTGTACCTGCTCAAAAGTTACGACGTTAATATCGCGACTCTATCCATTATACCACTTAGCGGGGGATATTTGCGTTTTTATTAAAGGTATCTTCTTCTTTTTTTAATAAAACAGAAAGCATTCAAGTGCGGGAAAAAGTTTTGTTTTCGCCAATTTCAATGGCCTCTGGCGGGCAAGTTTGTTTTATGTGTGACTACATCCAACCATTAAATGCTCGATAAACATTTTCGCTTGCTCAAAGGTTTTCGGGACGCATCGTTTTCGCAATTTTCCTGTCTCACAATCACCCACCCCCCCTTTGATTCTGTCGCCCTAATACCAACCCGCAGTTTTTTTCCTATTGTCCGGCAAAAACACTTATTGGCAACACGCGTGGTGGGGAAACCGACGACCGATATATATCCACGCAGTCATTTTTTACGCTTTTTTATTTCCAGAAAGTGGACGACAAATGACCGCCGTTTATTATTTGGATCGCCACTTGGAAGTTATTTTGTGTCGCTTTAGAGGGAGGTGACTTTATTGCACCCACATATCATACCCTAATCGTTTATATTATTTTCCTCTGAATACATCTTAAATTCCTTTACTTACGAAACTACGAAAACACATTTAGCTGCTAACTTTTGAAGAATGCACCTATTTTATGATCACTGATTTATTTTCTGGAAAAATCTTATAAGCATGATGATGTTTGTTGAATTTGTGGATAAACTTTTTTGTTAGGAAATATTTTTTACTTAACTGTTAAATTAAATTTAACGGAAAGACACAAAGAAATACGTGACAAACATCTTGTTGTTCTCGTTTAAAATTAAAGAAATCAATCACTATAATGATTTTGCTATTTACTATAAGTGTAGATAATAATCATGCTTAAAAGATCATTTTCGTTATCGAAGTGTTTGATTGACTGGATCTTAAAGGTAAATGGAGTTTTAATATTATTTTATACGATTCAACACAAATATACTATTTTGGTAAAATAATAAGAAAATTTAAAACTTTCGATCTTTTATTTTCTGATTTACGAAACCACTCTAGGTATGTATCGGCTTTATGTTCTAGCATGTCTTTTGAATTATTTTACTTCCGAATTTCAAAAGAAAATATGTATATTCACATTCATATAATCAACGAATTGAGAAAAATCAACGGAAAAAGTAGATGATTGCTAGAAATAAATACTTTTTCTTCTCGGCCATCTCCCCACTGAATGTAGGCCTCTCCTAATTTTGTCAAATTATAATTTCCTTGGGCAACACTTTTCTATTATTTCGAATTGGAATTTCGTGCATAAATATCTTAATAAAATAAACAAGTTATTATTCCTGTTACTTTATAGGATCACCCTCTTATTTTACCTTCTAAAGACCGGAAGGACAAGATCCGACTTAGAAAATAGGATGTGTCCTGAGTGTAAGAAAAATAAGACTATAGAGACGGAGAAGTTAGGAAGGATCCAAGTATAATGGGTACACATTAAATAAAAGTAAGCACCTACGTGGAAGTTCATGGAAAACAAAACGGATATTGTATGTTATTGCCACCCCTTCCTGGTAGGAAATGGCCTCTTCTTATTCTCCAACATACCTGCAATGGGATTTTGGAAAATATATTACTAATGTGGGTGTCTGCTTCGTATTTATCTCAACACTAATACCATCTTGCATTTTATTTGAAATAATAAATGATTAATCATCTATTTTTCTGGATTCATCTGACGGGTCTACGACATCCATTACTGCATTATCAATATGAAAATGTCGATATATTTTCACAATCACGGGCATTGTTCAAGAGTGCTTTAAGAACGTGCCAATTTTGATAAAAGCTTTGAATGTTTCTTGTTATATTAATGTTTGTTTGTTTTTTTATTTTTTTTTTATTTTTTTTTTGATGTTTTTCCTGCAGAAAATAATTTCTTAAATATGTATTCTTTGTGAAAGAATGCTGAATGTATGACTGAATGAAAATTATGTACGTGGGTTCATGTGTGGGGTGTGGATGATAATTCAATCGTCCAATCATTCCATACATTATATATATGTTCATAAATGCATGAAACCAGTGGGCTTCTAGCCTGTTTTTCATGCTTATATAAATAAATAAATAAATAAATAAATAAATAAATAAATAAATAAATAAATAAATAAATAAATAAATAAATAAATAAATAAATAAATAAATAAATAAATAAATAAATAAATAAATAAATAAATAAATAAATAAATAAATAAATAAATAAATAAATAAATAAATAAATAAATAAATAAATAAATAAATAAATAAATAAATAAATAAATAAATAAATAAATAAATAAATAAATAAATAAATAAATAAATAAATAAATAAATAAATAAATAAATAAATGAATAAATAAATAAATAAATAAATAAATAAATAAATAAATAAATAAATAAATAAATAAATAAATAAATAAATAAATAAATAAATAAATAAATAAATAAATAAATAAATAAATAAATCCAATCATATTAGTGTTAAGTTAATTTTGTTCATGTTTATTTATCAACTTTTATTTCAATACTATCAATTTTACGGTGATGTCTGAGGTACATAATGAAAAATTCATCGGGTGTCATTTTTCATTACACATTCAACGAATAGGCGTGATGACAGTAAGAAAAAATCATTGAAATTATGATTTTATTAGATAAAATATGTTATAAAGATTTGAAAAAATATATTTATTTTCATTTTAAAAGAGCGAATAATATTAATATTATTAAAATAAAAATACAAAATATGTTTGTCCGCCATTTTATGTGAAACACCAATCAGAGCGCATGACGTCACCATATTGTCACTGTCAATTGTGTTTGTTACTGTCAACTGTTGTGTTGTTCGAAATGGCTATTTTTTTCATAACAAGCTATATGGAATATGCTGCTTATTTTTAACATGCTATTTTTATTTATTGATTTATTTGGTTTATTTGGGACAATAAACCAAATAATATCGCTATCCGCTCTATTGAATCGTTGACGCATCTGTTATAACACGCACCGAGTATTGTAACGTGGTGGAGAATATTTAACGTTTCAGAAATAAATAACTTGGTGGCTTTCATTGCTTGATTATAAAATAAAATGATGTAATTATATTGTTTGTGGGAGTTGTACAGTGTTACATGAGGTTGAAATGGAAATACACAATGTATTATGATGAATCTAATATACATATGGGATAACTGTTATGATTCATATACATATTATGATTAATATATTAAAATATGTAATAGGTGTGATGACTGTAAGAAAAAAATCATTGAAATTATGATTTTAAAAAATAAAATAGGTTATAAAGATTTAAAAAATGTTTTTTTTTAATTTATAGGAGTGAATAATAATAATATTATAAATATAAAAATACAAAATGTGTTAGTCCGCCATTTTATGAGAAAAAACAATCAGAGCGCACGACGTCATAGTATGGACGCGTCAATTCTTCTGATAGTCTTCAATACAATATACGCATTAATTGTCGGTCTGGACTATGTTTATTTTGGTGTTATCGATATATTAATATTTTAATTAGATACTTAAAACTAAAACAAATTAAATATAAATGGAACAAGTATTCATCAAAGCAAATAGTTTCAATTTACCTAGATACTCGCCTACCTATCGGGGGACACTATGGGCCGGTATTACAGTGTCAGTTTAAGAGCTAAACTCAAGTTTTACAAAAATATAGCGTATTACAGTGTCCGTTTAGACCTAATCTTCCCTCAAATACGTCACTAAAACGACAAATATTTAACTCAACGTTTCTGGCAGATTAAGTACTTGACTGTGAGTCAACTGTCATTTGCTAGGCAACTCGTGTAGTTTCAGTTTCTATCACTAGAGGCGTTAGGCAACGTGTGTAGTTTCAGTGTTGTATCGAAGGTGGCGCCACACAACAAAACAAACTGACAGCCGTATTGAAACGAACACGGGCATTTAAAAGCATTATTTTGGTGAAAAAAATTAAATTTACCATGTTGGATAGTAAAACAATGGTATTTAAAGTCGTAGCGTCCCGTTTTGTATTTCGTATTATTTGAGGTTATTTAAATTTGACAGATAATAACCACAGAAAAAGTGAAATATGTCTATAATTGAAGATTTAGTAACTGACATGTCATATTGCACTGTAATACGGAAATGGATTCAATCTCCCCTTAACAATAATCTTGAGTTTGGCAAACTCAATGAGTTGAGGGCCGACTGTAATATCGGGCCTATGTTAATTGTATTTTGTATGTAACTTAGTTTTTATTGAATAAATAAATAAATAATGAACGCTCGCAACGTATGGTAAACTAATTTAGTTTTAGTATTCTACAATTTTGTCACGCGATGGTGAGCTGACGAACGTTCGACATATTATGATGCTGGTCACTGCCAAACTAAACTAGCAAGCTATATTTTTTTCATGCAATGAAGCGATTTGCGAAACGACGGCGATTACGCGAAGCATGCGTTTTAAAACATCGTTACAATTTTAGCAGCATACGAATTATTACATAGCGCTCGTTATTTGTATTGTGTTCATAACAAGCTATATTTATCTGCTATCGTTATTTTTAGCAATAGCAGCCATAGTAGTTATTTTTCTGCCTGTCTTAACTACTCTTAACTAGAATGGAACTTTTGATGGTCGGATATTTCTTTGCGTCGAACAAAGACTTTTGTTCATCAGAATTTCGAAACGTAAAAACTTAATAATAAGTACATATAAGTACTTTATTTATCTGTAATTTAAATACAACTTACATCTCGAAAATCGATAAAATATGCTCCTTCTTCTCTCTACATTATGTGTTCATAAGCTAAAAACATACGCGGGAAACTTATGATGGCCTATTTTGACGTTTGGACATTAATGAAGTTCTTTATATGCTTATTGCCTAAATAATGGTAAATATTATATTATTGAGAGCTAAAAGTGGGGGAACAAATACTGTACTTCATTGTAAACGCGTACTTAATAAAATTCACTTGTGTCTCGCCGTGCGAAATTTGATCACTTATTTATCTTTTTTTTCGCGTGGGACGAAAACAAATACCTCAGTAGGTGTTTTTTTCGTCGTGTTTGTACATTTAGGGATCGCACAACACTTATGCACTTTTGAATTGATTATAAATACACAAATCGTCTTAGAACACATATATTACATATAGTAGTGATATGCAGTTTACGATACCATGACGTCACCGTCAGGGTCGGCAGCCGCCATGATACTACAAGCTTTTTTTGGCGTAAATGTCAAATTTGATTTTAAAATGGCGATTTTTGCTACTAAACCTTTATTTTATGTAGAAATGTATATATATTTGAAAACAGTGAATGCGTAAAAACATCGTGAGATAGTTTTTCAAAATTAGTCATCATGCCTATTATAAATATTTAGTCCTGTGATGAAAATTATAATTTGTAAAAGTCTAAAATTTATTCGAATGGACTTTGAGACACATTGATTTTAATTTTTTTTTTAATAGATAGCAAAAATAAAACAAAGCGCATGGTAGCTTGAAGAAAAGAGGTGACCGCAAATGTTGTTCTGGATGACACGACAATAAAGCAAGTCAAAAAAATGTATATTTGGGCAGAAAATCTCAAAATGGCCGCTCGAAGGCAGAAATAATAAGTGAAGTCCAACAGGTAAGAGTTGCCTTCAACAAAAAAAAATTGAATTTGAATCACCTAACATTGATGTCAATGTTTGGAAGAACTATAAACTCTAATTAGAACTCTTGTGTCCGGAGTGTGCTGCTGTATAGCAGCGAAACGTCATATAAGCCGGAGACGTGGCCTACGACATACATATCGTAGGCCACGAGCCGGAGAGAACCTGGACGTCCTGCTGCCTTCGAAATGTGCTACAGGCGCATAGCTAGGATCCGTTGGTCAGACCACACTCCAAACAACGTGGCAGAGAGCATGCAGAGTGGGAGAAACGAGATAACTCCTATAGAGGGTTGCCCAACAACAATCCAAATGGATAAACCATAACGTCAGACATCCGGGTCTGCTTGTTACTATCTCCTAAGGAATGACGCAGGGCAGAGACAATAGAGGTCGCCCTAGAGACAGTGTGCTTGGAGCAAACCAATCCTAAGATTTTAACCATTGCACATTGCACATACCTAGGAGCAGTTTGTAATTTTTTATTGAATGTTTACTTATATTTTTTTTTCGTAAAAATGCAAAAATTACTCTTAAATAATATCGATATTTTGATATATGAATAAAAATCTTCAGTTAATAAAGAAAACATACAAATGTGAAAAATTAAATATTTGAACAATATACATCTACGAAAGAAAAAAAAGAAAAATTCAAATTATAATGAAAACATGCTTGGTACCTAACCTATGTTAAAAACTTATTTATTAATCGTACAAAGCAAGCTCGAAATAATTAATATTTTATTTTTATTTTAATTTATTTTTATTTATATGGAAAAAACAAACCATTTCTATAGTATTATATAAATTAATCATAGGTATGTATATAAAGAGTAAGGGTATGAAAGATAAATTTCTTGGTGGATTTCACAGAATTATCACAAGGTTTTATAGAAAAATAAACACTAAAACAAACATGTTAAAATAAACAAGAAATTAAAAAAAAAAATTTGAATTTGATTTGGGAACCATGTAATTCATATTAATTACATCAACATAGTTATCTAGTCTCTTTCTATAGCTCTGAAATAAAAATCGCGTCAGAGATTGGATTTATGACAGGTATTATTGCGGACATTGGGATCTGGTTGATCTGTTTGGTGTGAGCCTATATGTTTGTTGAGGTAATGATTATGATTTCAGAAAGTTGAGATTGTGTACATATTTAGTGTGGAACGGGAACAATCACTTCCAGTTCATAATTGCATATAATTGTCAATAAAAATTGTAAACTGTTCAGACCTAGAACAGGATTCCCTAGTTAGGCAGCAGTTATCAACTTATTGTTGTCATTATAAATATGGTGTGATTAAAGGTAAATAAAATAAATAAATTAGACATATGTACATAAATGAATGAAAAGAAAAATATCGACAATTTCATTTTGTTTCAGAAAACAAAATATTTAAACCAGTTTATCGATTTTCTTTGTCGTGAACCATTAAAGCCATTATTTGTTAATTTAAAACCCAAGTGCCTATAATCTTTAAAATTTAATTAATGAAAACAAGGCGAGGAAGACGAGAGGGTTAGGTGTCATTGTGCGAATTAAGAAGGTTTATACAGCTCAACTATTTCATCTCCCTACTCCTACACATATAATACATAAATAAGTCGGGATAAACGCCTCTTTGCCGCGTGAAAATGAACGAATTGTCTTTTCACGTGTCACCTTATAAACTTGGTGGGACATGTTCTATCTGACATTATACGTTTTGTAATGTCTGGCGGGCGTGTAAAATTAATGAATTCTCTTCCTGAGAAACAGCGAAGGGTATTATACAAAAGTAAACGAGTGCGTTATAAAGACTACAAACTGCTTGGCATGTCTTCTTATAACAACTGGGGGAATGAGGAACTTAATACCTCGACTAGACTCAATGTCTCCAATATTAATGTTCATGTATCGCATGTTCAAGGTATCATAATAATGTAGGTACCTACTTATCCAAACTAGTTCAGTAATGGACCATATAAAATTGTTGTTTACATTCTTAAATATATGTGGCAATAAAAAGTCTAGATATTTTTTTATATAAAGTTTGAATTTTTTATCTATTAGAGTTGTCCTCAGGAGCATTGGAATATTTTCATGAAATTTGGTTAGTACGTAATGAAATACAAACTGTTTTTTAAAGTTTGGAAATCAATATGATCAAATAATTAGTGTTTATAAAACTATGAACATATCACTAAAAATCTGTTAAATTGTATTCCTAACAAAACATAGATAAAATATCAATTCTATATTTTTATATTCTATTATATAATATATTTGGTAGTTTTTAGTTTTATGTTAAATAGAAATGTTTTCGAATAGTTTATTATTGTTTTATTATTACACTACTTAATGTACCTGCACATTTAATTGATGCTGCGCGTGACTGTGTTGTTAATATTGTGTATCATCTGTTAATTTGTACAGTCATTGTTTGCGTAAAAAATAAAATAAACCCTTCCAACTAACAGTGTTGAAGGAAAAAATCTATAAATGAGATTTTTTCTCGAAAAGAAAAAATCTCATTTATACATCTTATTGGACAACGAGAGAAAAACTGGTTAAAAAAACCGCTACTTCGATAATTGGACAGCAATAATATGAATAATTCCAATAATGAATACAATCCAAAAAATTGGATTGTATTCACTCTAGGAAAATAATCAGTCGAAAAATGCACAATAATCATAATATCATTGCTAATGTGGCTTTCGAATTCTCATTATACTTTACTATAAGGTGTTATGGTTGACCCATTTAATTAGAATGTAAGTGGCTAGACGGTCTTAGTGCCAAATGACCCCACACTAATAGTCCAGGGTCACCAGCCACTTAAATGGAGAGAATCATAAATATAATTATTACCAAACCTTTAGGACAAGAAGAGGGAAACTAAAGAGACAATATTATCATTACCTATTTAAAATCTTATTTGTGTAACATGCTATTATATTAAAAATCATTACCCAAAAAAACAATTATTGATTCGTTACAAAGAGTTCTGGAAAAGGGTTAGTTTAGAAATATAAAGAATTGTGCATTTACAATACAAAGCCTACGAAAGGGTAGCTTGGATCAATTGAGTGTTCTATATCAAAGTATGAGTACCTACCCAGTGTCATTTACTCATTTTTTTAGATTTTAAATATTTTCTCCTCCATATTATACCTATCACTTCCTCACTACACTGATAAATTGCGTACAAATCGTATTTTATGTTTTCAAAAGATTTAGAGGTTTCAATGGTTCAGACAAAATAACATCAAATGGTGATTAAAAAATACTTATAACCAATCTGTCCTCTACTCCTCATGTTAAAATTTATTGTTACTTATGTTTATTCCCCATCCTCTATAGTACTCGTTCTTAATATAATGTATTAACTTATGGACAATTCGATTACTCGACTCGATACTTTACTCTGGCCAAAATTACTCCATACACAAATGTTATAATAACAACATATTTATAAAATATGAAATGTTCAGAGATTTTTTCTTAGTCAACTTCGTTACATTTCATTCTACACTGTCTTGATTTTGGGGTACGTCAATATGATTACTAGTGCTTTAGTGCATGATTGGAATATTGTATGGAATTTGGAAGGTGCGAACATAAATAATACGAGAATCGCACGGTTTACATGATATATGACCTTAATGTATTGTTTATGGTAATAATGTCGCCCTAAAGGAGATGTTTCACTAAATTTATGTTCTCCTTTTGAAACGAAGGTGTTCTGATATAAATCTTCTAATGTCTTGAAATATATGTTTGATATTGTTAAGAAAAGGCTTTCTTCAAAAGCAATAGAGTAAGTAAAGTTTGAAAAAAATATTACTCATATCTTGATTTCCTGTAATTATACATATGTAAAATAAAAATGTAAAAAATACGTATTTAAAATAAAAAACATACTTTTGTTATAAAGAAACATTTATAACAAAACATCACTATTGTATCATAAAATGGATATAGTTTAATGAGACATTTTTGATGAACACATTTTTGTTTTTCATTACCTTAATGTTCATCAAAATTTTAATTTGTCTTCAGTATTGAACCCATATTCATTGAATGATATTATGTATGTGATAGGTAGTTAATTCGATTATTTGTATGGAAAAATAAAATAAATAAAAATGAAATCTACTTTGTTTTAAAATTCCGTCTGGGCAACGCGATATCGTATGAAAAGGAAAACGACGTTTGACGATTCCATTCTCTAGCGATTTATTATTTCATCAATCCGGAATATTGAGTTGCCAGGGAGTCAGAAAGGAGGAAGAGGTATTTCAGAGTGAAACGTCATCGTCAATATGTCCATAGAAATGCACGGGTGCATTATGCAGTCTGCACGCTCGATCCAAGGCCGGGTAACCACATTCACAAGTCATTCATAGCCAACAAATAAACTGCATCAATTCAACTCGCAGTTAGAATCGGCATTATAGACAGTATTAGCGACTTATATGATCCGGATACATTTATTGATAAATTATTAGGATGCAGTATTACTTTGATTTATTATTTGTATTATTTGTAGTTTGTTTAAAATATTTACATCATTGTTCATTATTAATAATATTTACAAAAACTAAAAATTCTTAATTTCAATCGTTTCACCCGAAACGAATATTTTTTGAATAATTAAATAACTTGTACCAATCAGCTAATATGATTGTTTCGATACAATGACTACAGTTTCATAAATCAAAAGTATGAAACCAATCAAGCGCACTACAGCAGTCTCGTCAGTATTTGCTCAAATGTTTAAAACAAACATTACAAAAGAAGCAATATGTGCCACCGAATAAGAAGAGCATTTCGAGCGCACCACCCAATAAACTCTAATATCTTTTATGGCAGTCACATTCGACACATTCGCGATATCGCTTCGAGTGCATAATCACATTGTATTGTGCATTCCGAAGCCTAAGGGACCGATACCAACGGACCCCTTTTCAAATATGCCCCCCTGATAATTCTTTTTTTTTTTACATTATTGTTATGACCCCACACATCCATCGGCAACAACCGACCGTCCGAGCGACGGATATATTTGATTAAAAAATAACGATGGCGGGCGACGAAGTTGAACAAAAAGTAATAGACAAAAATGAGATCGGAATTTTCTGAGTTTGTTAAAGCTCAACCGTTCATTATTATATATAGGGGTCCAGGTCCATATGTGACAATGAAAGGCTTTCACGCGACTCTAGTATATCAATGTGTTCGTTTTACCTGAGAATTCCAAAACCAGAGAATACAATCACAATTTTCCAATAAAGGAAGCGGGCGACTAATATTTCATCGGTAAATACCATATTTCAAATTAGAACTGTTACTTGTTTAAAGGTTGAAGCACAGGTAAAACAGGTATATAATTTTATCATATTTGTTTTAAATTAAATCATTTAACCTATATGAAAATGAGTTAAATAAAACACTCATCAAGTATCGCGTTGATATGTACAGGAATAAAAGCTCCCCAATACACTCAATAGTGGTGTAAACAAAGACGCCTATTTGTAATTTTAATTTTACTAGCTTTAACGTATGTGAATAAATTTTTTTTTTATTTATTTATTTCCATATTCAAACAATTTTATACAATATGACATAAAATATTATAAAATAATTTATTACGTCACTAGCCGAGAGCCAGTTCTGAGGCAAAACTAATACCAAATAATTATGCTCGTTTACTCGTTTAATTTTTTTAATAAATTTCATGATTTATTTGTTTAGGTGTAAGTGTATTTGTGAATTAATGAAATATATAAATAATGTGACAAAAAGCTAATCATGAAAGTAATAACATAAAAAAATCCAGAGGAAATACGTAAAGATAAAATAAATATATCAAGATGCCACAAATGTATCTTATTCCCGCATATTTATGATGAGTAAGATAAATTTTCTTGATCCGTCATCCATTTCCGTCCTGATCATCAATACAAAGATGTTGGTTGTTGTACAAGTCTAAGTGCAGTGACCACTAGGGCCAGATTCAGGGTGTAGAACCTTATCTCTACCTATATCTCTCCGTGTTGACACAGCCACTCACTGGACCAGCCAACCCTCCCATCTCATCTGTTTACCCTTCGGATGTATTATTAATTTTCACAAGTGAAAACTCAATTGAGTTTCTCACAGTCTCGCAAAAAGATATGTTTCACGTTACGTTTGTGGACTCTGACGGTTAATTGTTCATATATGTAGATATGTAAATGTAAACTTATGTTTTATTCTGAGGCAGACATTGTTTGTTTGAAGAAAATTTTCAATTGTTTTACAGGGTTACCACTCATTTTATCAATATTTTATTTTTACAGTAATATAATTTCTCTACATAATATAAATATACATTAATGCATTTAAATTTACAACATAATACTCTCCATAATTTTTATTTAAATTCCTTCGTGGTTCGGCTGACTGCTGAGCAAAAAGCCTCGGGTTCTATTCAGGGGCGAACCTAGAATATTGGGAAATGTAGAATTTTTATGTTTTTTAGCGTTGTTATTCATTCCAGTGGCCATAAAAAATATTTTTAAAATGACATGCCAAAATAGTATTTACATTTGTGGCCATAAAAAATATTTTTAAAATTACATGCCAAAATAATATTTATATTTGTTGTTGTTCATTCCAGTGGCCATAAAAAATAATTTTAAATTGACATGCCAAAATAGAATTTACATTTGTGGCCATAAAAAATATTTTTAAAATTACATGCCAAAATAATATTTACATTTGTTGTTGTTCATTCCAGTGGCCATAAAAAATATTTTTAAAATGACATGCCAAAATAATATTTACATTTGAGGCCCTGTAAATCATCGTATCTACATACGGTTCTATTTTTGATTTTGTAGTGCTAAGGGGTTATAGTTTGTTAGAGGATTAAACTATATAAAAGGTATATTACAACTTTTTGCTGAAGGCGTGTTCATGGATGTTCATGGCGAGAATATGGTTGCTATAAACAAATAAATTACTACTGAATTTATGATCATATTTTGTTCATATTTAATTATGTATTTGTTAATTTGATTTTTATGTAAGTATTGTAAATTCACTATGTCATACGATACAAAAAATACTACTAGTTTTTGAATTTCTTAACATAATATTCATAGGCAAGCCAAGATTTTCGGCTTCTATAGGCAATTCCGCTACTGGTTCTATTCCCGGTAGAGACACACTTTGTAATTGTGTTTTCAGTCTGGATTTGTGATAACTGATAAATATCGGTAATATTCAAAATATGGCCAATTGTTATTGGGTCCCTACGTGAAAATATATACAACATAATTTTTGCCTGTTTTCCGAAAAATATGTACATTAATGTATGAAGGAATAATGTAGTTATTTTATTTAATTTTATTTAAAGTACACAAACAATGTCTGGACAAATAA
Organism: Molanna angustata; assembly: GCA_963576475.1. Lineage (NCBI taxonomy): Eukaryota > Metazoa > Arthropoda > Insecta > Trichoptera > Molannidae > Molanna > Molanna angustata. Next base: position 32,194,498 of record OY754971.1, on the reverse strand, counting down.
ACTGGTGATATACAATATAAAAAAATAGACACGCCCAGCATCAATTAAATGTATACATTATTACCATATTAATTAATTTAGTAGTGTAAGAAGAAAAAACAAAGAATATTTAATAAGACTATAGTTGAAACTACAATATATGCTACCATGTGTGTGTGTGTGTGTGTGTGTGTGTGTGTGTGAGGGTGTAAGGGTGAGGATGTGTGTGTATGTGAAGGTGCGTGTGTATGTGAGGGTGTGTGTATGTACGTGAACTTTTATGCGATGCACCCAATTCTTCAGTGTGGAAAGTTAAGATTATAGTATAATGCTTAATAATTTATTATTTAGTTAGTTGCAACAGTGTTCATACCACTTATTCCCAGTAAAATCTCCGAGTTAAGTATATTTGTACATCTCTGGAACACAAATTAAATTTAAAGCACAATGTAAGTAATCGGTACCTAACTAGATTCAAGGCAAGCACGGATTTACGTCTGAAGCAATTATCTGTTGGAGTATGGACCGCATGGAGAGTGGCTTAGTAAAGCATGGAAGGATGCTGCAATAAAAAGAAAACCTTCCAATGCTAATGGATAATGGAAACAATTCGAATCTCCCGCCAAGTGTTGTCCGTGCGTTGGAATAGATTTACGTATATTTGCCACAAGGACAGTTTTTACGTTTTCGCTAAGTATTATTAGAATGTTACTGGAAGGATTGAGATTGTATGTAATTATTTATGACAGAAACATTTTTCAGTTATTATAAGTCGTTCAAAACATGTACAATATGCGATTATGAAGAAGCGGTCGCTTCGAAACCGGTCATATTAAAAAATCACTAACGAACTTTGAACTAATATATGTGAAGGAAACTACGCCCGGTGTGGTGATATTGAACTGTTAAAAATCAAACAAGACTTTTGATACATAATATAAACAAAAATAATGCACATTGGCAGGGGTTATTCCCATCAGGCAATTTTTTTAAACATCCTGGCAATCCTTTTCAACTTAATATTTTACGAGAATTTATTTATTTTCGGGTCGATAGCTAGTAAAAGATTTCCAACTGATTTCAGTAGGAAAGGACCTACCAGGTGAAAATATCGTCCTGTTAAAGGAAATATATTAGTTTTGTACAACATTTTGGTGATTTCATCCAGTTTAAATAACTAGTAGTTTTAACCCTAGCTTAATTAACTATATTTTTAATTAACTATAACTTTAATTTAATTAAAGTTGTACACAAATCATATTCTACTGCATCATATATGTATTTTTTTATTTTATTATTTTTTTAGTTACCTTTTTGGTATTTTTTTTTTTAGTGAATATTGGTTATTTTTTAATTTATTTTATTTAAAAAAAATAATGAATATGTCCTTGTTATACAAGTACATATACATCTTCCTACGCTCCCTAAAATAAATGCTTGTGCTATAGGTGAATGAAATCGGTCGAGGCAGGATTCGAACTCGCGATCACTGGATTACTAGTAATTGTTATATTATTCTCCTGTTTTCTTAGTAATTGTTTTATTATTCTCCTGTGATAAGTACCTACATATATTATGTAGTTAATCTTTTTTTCTATATTTTTCAATTTGACTGGTATACTGATCCAAATAAATAAAATAAATAATCAGAATAATTTGCTTTTATTACATAATGGGTAAAATAAATGTATAATATCAAGTGCTTACAGTCGAAATTAAAAATTATTGTTTGAATTTACAGTTGTTAAGAGAATATCTATCTAAAAACCGTCTTTTAATGAACATGTTACCATATAATTGAAACAATTCTAGAATTTGCATTTTCAAAGTATTTTTATTTTTTGTTCATATCTTTTGGAAAACGAAAATGAAGAGGAATATGGATGGTGGCAGTGTGGTAAGCCTGCTGGGTTAGTAATCCAGGGGCCGTGAGATCGAATCCTGCCAGTACATTTATGCTTAGTTAAGGGAATGTATGAGGATGTATAATGTATATGTACCTAATAATTGTTAATTGTTTTCCTTGCAGTCAATATGTTATTTAATCTCTATATGGTTTTACGACAGATTTCAATAAATTAAAATTGTTTTTTTTCTTTTCAGAGGGTTTAAATTTTGTTATACTATTGCAGCATTATTATTTTTAACTGTTTGTAAGGTGTGTAATTCTAATTCTTTAATTCTCAGTCTATTTTTATCTGAATCTATATTTTTATCTTCGTCTATATTTTTATTTGTTTCAATATTTTTATTTTTGTTTGTAAATGATTATTAGCATTGTAACAAGTAAATGGCTTATGCCGTATATTGTGTAAAAAATAAAAATAAAATTATAAAATTTTAATATTAGTATTCAACTTCTGTAATGAAAATAATACAATGCATTTGATAATATAAAACAAGAAAAGGGGTGAAAACGAAAAGATAATTTTGGTAAAATTCTCTCAAAGTGTGCAATGATGATTAGCATCAAAATAATAAAATATGGCTGCTGTTTCCCTCCTAAAACTTTATTATCCTTTAAACCGAGAAAGAAACAGTCGAATAGCGAAACTTTCTCAGATAAATAATGATACTGATGCAGTAAAAACAAATTATTTAATACTTTTAGTTTAATTGTTGTTTTCAATTTTCATAGAGATGGTATTATAGTCAAAAACATTGTAGCATTCACAAACTAGCGCACATTTTGGTTTGTGTACTATCATATAAGTTAATTTCAAAGAAGAATCGGTTCAACTTCAACAAAGTTCTAAAAAAAATCTAATGGAGGACGGATCCAGAAAGACTTCTTAAAACTTCAATGCGTAGAATTCCAGAGTACTAACTTATGGTTCTAAATGCTGGGTATTGAGTAAAAAAGATGAATTGCCTCTACTAGTGTTCGAGAGAAAAATACTCAGAAGGATATTCGGACCTGTGCAGCTAAACAGAGCTAGGAGAATACCTACGACGCAATGATGAGATCTACAATATTTATAATGACCCCAACATTATTAAGGTGATTAAAATAGGGAGGCTGCGATGGGCACAACACGTGGAAAGAATGGGCGATGAAAGAGTGCCAAAAAATTATCCTGCACACAAAGCCAGAAGGTAGACGAAACGTTGGTAGACCCAAGCTTCGATGGCTGGATGGCGTGCAACGGGATGTGGAGGCTGTTGGTGTAAGGAACTGGAGGGGAGTATGTCAGGATAGAGGGAGGTGGCGAGGAACCATTGATGATGATTGATGATGAGAATTCCAGAGGATCGGGCACCACGGGGAAAGTTGGATATCCTCATCCCATAACAAAGACTAAATCATATCAAGCGAAGCTATTTAAAGATGGAGAAAAAGAAAGATTCAATTTAACAATGTGCCAGAAAGTAATAGCATAATCGTTGAATGGTATAATAAATATTCATAACAAGGATTCAATTGTGTTGAAACAATACTTCAGAGTCAAATAATTATTAATTTTTCACACAAGTATACAGTTCATATCAACAGTCTAAGTTTGAACTATCTAATTCGTACACGCATCATGATATTTCTTCTTGGATTAGTAAGTGAGAACTGATTGCTACAGGACACATTCCACAGCTCTCACGAAATCTTTTCCTATGGTAAAAGCCACTAAAGTATATTGTTCTTAATTTTTGAGTTTGGAGAAGACTAAAAATATCATAATGTATTTGACTTAAAACCTTACTCAATGTATACATTTACGTTTATACTGCAAACTGATTTCACATTTACATTGAATATGATTTTATTCTTGTAATTATTGTATATTTCTCAGAAATGTGGGCTGGTTTTGTAATCCCACTTTTAATTGATCCTTCCGGGTTATTTCTTTGGAGATAATATCAAGATAACTTTTAACCCCACTTTCCTGTACTGACTTTTCTAAAGTATGTAGGTACCTACCTACTAGTCCGTACTAAGCAAAATTATCTATAATTTTTATATAATGAAAGTTAAAAAATATTTAATTGATTTGCAACGAAAATCTGATATTTCACTATATTATGTTTTTCTTTTCTTTCGATAAAAAATACTAAATACAATACAAAATTGCATTTCATATAAGTTTTTGTATCACCTACTCAAATCTAACGAAAAATAGTCGTGACATTGATATTGATTGACATGGATATTGATTGACATGGATATTGATTGACATGGATATGGATTGACATGAATAATGTGTCATCTAACTCACTTTCAGTGTTTTCAAGAAATATTTATATCAATTTCCTTTCCTTGTTTTTTCCCAATCCTTGTTTGTTGTTTTTATGTTTGTTTTTAATATTTATAATGCGTATATTTTCATTCGATTTCGTTCTTTTATTGATGTATATATTTAATTTTGTCATACTTTGTAAACTCCCCAACGTGCATTATATTTGTTTACATTATGTACAAAAAGATAAATAAATAAATATTACATAAGAGTTACTGAATAGAGTTAGTACAAAAAAGAGGGAATCTAGATTGTCTCTTCTGTGAATTAGTAATATTTTTTTTTGTATATAAATTTTAAAAAAATGTCTTAATAACTCAATTAAATTAGATTTTCCGATATCATGCTCATAGAGCTTCAAATAAATAAATATGGTTGGTTGGTGTTTAGGCAAATCTGCAATCCGATGCGCAATTTGGCTTATTTCTAATATCCTTCAACAAGCGAAATAATGCAATTAGAAAAATGCCTGTGAGATCCGTAATTCGATTTGTTCATTATGAAAATAACCAACACCTTTCTTATTTATTACACAATGAAATGAGTAAATTTTATTAAACACTCATAGCATACCCGAATAATCTGAAAATGGTTTTGCTTTACATTATCGTCAGCTTTTCTGAAACCATTCAAAATTTGATATTCTTAAATTTTAATTATTCCATTCTTGCGTCGCATTTCATATTTCACTTTCGAAAATCCCGAGTCCTTTCAAGTTACAGATTCGTTTAAAGGAAAATTTCGGTCGTAACCCAGACGGAGCCAAACTTTCTCTGAAACTAAATTTGTTCTTAAAATGTAGTCTTGGAGGAAGGTAGGTGGTATACAGCCGCGAGCGATAAACGGTAATGTGCAGAGCAAAGCAGCAGAAAAACATGGCTTTTAATTGTCTTCCAGCCATAATATCACCCCAAAGCAACACGATAACCCAACAAGAAATTACAATCTTTAAATGCCGCAGAAGCTTAGCGATTATATTTCGAGAAAAGTTTAAGAATTTTGATTAAATAAGTTTTATACCAAAAACGTAGTGGGTATGTAAGTATTATTTATGATTGATTGATTATCAATTATCTAGTAGGCAACCTAAATACGCCAAATATACATTTTTATAATATAGTCATAAAAGATGAAGATCGCCGAGGGACTGGAAGGTGACAGATGTCCTCAGGTGAGATCACGGAATAGACGGGCTTCAGAACTGTGGAACAGATATTCCGGACAGCACAGGACAAAGAGATAGATTCACCAGAGTGATTGCCAACGTCAGGGTTTCCTGACAGGGCACCAGAAGAAATCATAAAGAGCGCTTTTCGTATGTTGTTTGTCTTTCATAATATCCAATTGGATTAAACATTAGGATCTGTTCTAAAAATAAATATGGTTTGCACTTACGCTGTGGCTCTTTTATTCTTGTTAATGTTCTTCGTTACATCAATTTTCAATATCACTTAAACATTTTCAATTGACTTAGGAAGTTCTACGATTTGGAGATGTTACGATTTTTGAGGATGTCGTTAGGTGGTGTAGACATAGAAGGAGATTTTGGTTTGCGCATGTGAACAAAATAGAGACATCTACGATCCTTCACACAGCGCTATAAGGCCAACCCGAAGAAAGACGACCACCAGGCAGGCCACCGAAGAGATGAATGGATAACGGGGACTCAGCCAACATTTCTGCCAACAACAGGCCACAAAGGCCCAGCATAAGAGAAAGAAGAAGTAATATTTTTTTAACAATCATCAATATGACATTATGGATTAAAAAAATCACATAATTTATAGACTTCTGTAATCACAGATTCATTCCAAATCTATCCTAAACTCGACGAAACTTCCTTTACTATCTTTGATTGCTGCACAACCAATGAACGCTGTGATTTCTCCCAAGAATCTGTTACCCCAGCAGTTAACCAGTAACCGAGTTGTAATACAAGGGATTTGATAGGCAATTAATGTTAAATACTGTAACAGATATTCGGAATCTACAGCAGTACCTGCCCCAATAATTACATCAGAATGTTTCGCTCTGAGACCATACTTGGTATCATTCTGTGTACCTACACATTCAGAAGATTGGGGGAGTTTACTTTTATGGGGCAATATGCAAAACTTTATAAAAGGGGTATTTTAATTATATTTATCATTTCATTAAATTATAAAATATAAAAATTTGTTCTTCGTGAGAATAATTAGGTAATGTGCCCAAAGTATTTAGTTCAATCTTCATAGGTCTCAGTTAATGTGATTTTGAAATGAATTTGTGCAACAATGAACATCATTAGCCACCAAAATGTGGCAACGTGTTATTTTTTTTTATTAATATTAATTCAATAACGTATTTAAGTTTCCAAAGTGACGTAAATATTGTATAAACATCTAAGAATTAACGTTTTGTTGCCATTTTTATGACGGGCATTTTGACCTGGGCAAAATGCCCGTCATAATATATCAGGCAAGTCTAGTTAACCGGCGGAATCAAAACCATCCATGTTTACCATGTACCTATATCACGGATATAATTATCATATAGAGTTCTATATCTTAAGATGTTATTTTATATTTTATTTATTTATTTTATTAATAATGCATATAAAAAGTACATTTTTTTTACCAGCCTCTACCTCACTAGGATTCCATCCCGTGATGAAGAGGGCACTTTACAAAAAAAAATTATAGTAAAACTTCAAAAGAAAAAAATATTATTAATAATAAAAAAAAAATATATATATATAAAGATATATATATATATATATATATATATATATATATATATATATATATATATATATATATATATATATATATATATATATATATATATATATATATATATATATATATATATATATATATATATATATATATATATATATATATATATATATATATATATATATATATATATATATATATATATATATATATATATATATATATATATATATATATATATATATATATATATATATATATATATATATATATATATATATATATATATATATATATATATATATATATATATATATATATATATATATATATATATATATATATATATATATATATATATATATATATATATATATATATATATATATATATATATATATATATATATATATATATATATATATATATATATATATATATATATATATATATATATATGTTATAATATTTTTATCTCGGTTTTCCCGTGTCAGTAGGTCTTGACTAAGACCATTTGTCTTCCGACGTTTCGCCTGAATATCACCAGGCATTTTCATATATATATATATACATATATATATATATATATATATATATATATATATATATATATATATATATATATATATATATATATATATATATATATATATATATATATATATATATATATATATATATATATATATATATATATATATATATATATATATATATATATATATATATATATATATATATATATATATATATATATATATAAACAAAAAAATATATATATATATAAACCTAAGAATAATCAATAATAATAAGATAATACAGAAATAATAATGCAATATAACTTATTCATCACTGACTGCATTATACAACAATAATATAAGAACAATACTATAATAATACTAAAAAAATATAATATTACAATAAAAATATAACAATACACTTAATCACAGCAATAACAACAATAAAAGAGATAAGTTCAAACAAACCCAAACAACAACCATGGTCCACAGTATACAGTTTATGTACCTACATGAAAACATTATATAATGATGTGAGATAGAGAGCTGTCGATATCAATTTTGTTACTGAGCATCCACATTGTTATTTTTTTTTTGAATAATTTATATGTATTGATGTTCTTGATATCTTAAGGTAATCTGTTAAACATTAGTGGTGCAAGAAAACCAAATTGATGCTGTGATAGGGTTGTATTGACTAATGGTATCTGGAAATTGGAAATCACTGAGGTTCGTGACATAGAACTCCATAAGATAATTATATCCATGATTTGGGTAAACATGGATGGTTTTGATTCCACCGTCTGACTAATTGATCTGTTTAATATGAGATATGACATGTGTCTGCTTTGATGTTTTTTGATGTAGTGGTTAAGTATGTAGTTAGTAGTATAAAGTATCTTGATTGTGTGCCTACCTAACTTAACCATTATTGTGTACTAGCTTTTATGTCCCGCCGTTGGCCAAGAATGTAAAATTGTGAAAGAAAAAGCAATCGTTTTTATAATATTGTCACCCAATTATTTTGCAATATCAGACTATGAAAAGTGGTTTGAAATTTGATTGAGTTTAAGTATTGTAAAATGTTCAAGTGATGGCCATAACCCATTCTTTTTTATATATTGCTATAAAGTGTGAATGAAGTATAATATTTATACAATTTCTGCTCGCATGGACTATGCGTAATGGTTTTAAATATGACTGTTTATCAACGTTGTAAAGAGATTGGTTTGGCCACAACCCCCATTTTTAAATATTATCATCGAAAACAAATTGTAATGTGTACCTATTGAAAATTTAGTAATTTTGGATGTTGGGATGTGGTTAAAATTTGATTAAACAAACGTAGGTACTGAAAAGATCTAGTATTGGTCACATCCCATTCGTTTTTATATTTTTTCATCAAGTGTGCATTATATTTTTGCTCAATTTGACTGAAAGTCTTCATTAACGAAGAAGAAGAAGACTTGAACTATAGTAAATAGTTTTTAATTTGAATATAAATGTTGTGAAGAGTTCAGTAATGGCCACAACCCCCATTCTTTAAATATTAGGTGTTGAAAATTATTCAAAATAGGATGATATACATAAATGGTTTAAATTTAATTAAACAAAAGTATTGAAAAGATTCTAGTGCAGGTTATATCGTCACATCCCATATCCCATTCATTTCATATGTATTTTCATCAAGTGTGCATATCGTTAATAATATTTCTGCACAATAGACTATTAGACTTAAAACTAACCCAAAAGACTAAATAAAAAAGAGAAAAATAAGTATAAGACTATAAGAAATAGTTTGTATAAAAAACTATTCCAATGGTCTACATAAAATAAGTAAAAATACATATACCTAATAGAAGAATTAGACTATTGGAAATAGATTGTATAAAAGCTCACCCAAAGGTCTACAAAAAAGAAGAAGAAGAATATTTAGACTATTGGAAATAGTTTGTATAAATACTGACCAAAAGGTCTACATAAAAGAAAATGAATAAGACTATTGGAAATAGTTTGTATTAAAACTCTCCCAAAAGTCTACGTACTTAAATGAAGAAGAATAATAATTAGACTAAAGGAAATAATTTTTATAAAAAAATGACCCAAATGTATACATAAAAGAAGAAGAAGATGAATTAGACAATAGGAAATAGTTTGTATAAAAACTGCCCTAAAGGTCTACATAAAATTAAGAAGAAACAGAATTAGACTCCAGGACCCGCCGCTTCAGGCCCTTCAGTACCTCCCGTCCCTTTAATCCCTCATTACGTCCCTTCCCATCAGACCCTTCACTACCTTCCGTCCCTTCAGGCAGTTTTATACCTCCCGTCCCTTCAGGCCCTTTAGTGCATCCCTTCCCTTCATTACATCCCGTCCCATCAGTCGGTTAAGAAAAGTTTAAATCCAGAAACCATCCTGGAAGAACCGCGAAGAGATGAAAGAACATTCTTTTCCCAGGATGCTCTACTTAATAGGTAAAATGACTAAATACACGAAGAAGAAGAAAAAAGTTTAAACCCAGATACCTGCGAAGAGATGGAAGGACAGTTGGACCTTCTTCTCCCAGGATTCTCCAACTTCATAGGTAAAATGACCAAAAATACACGATGAAGAAGAAGAAGAAGAAATAAGTTTAAATCCAGATACCTGCGAAGAGATGGAAGGAAAATTGGACATTCTTCTCCCAGGTTAGTCCACCTTCAAAGGTAAAATGACCAAATAGACGATGAAGAAGAAGAAGAAAAAAGTTTAAATCCAGAAACCTGCGAAGAGATGGAAGGAAAATTGGACCTTCATCTCCCAGGATAGTTCATCTTCATAGGTAAGATGACCAAGTACACGTTGAAGAAAAAGAAGAAAAAAGTTTATATGCAGAAGCCGTCCTGGAAGACCTGTGAAGAGATGGAGGGACAGTCGGACCTTCTTTTCCCAGGATACTCCCCCTTCATAGGTAAAACGACCAAATACACGAAGACGAAGAAGAATAAGAAAAAAGTTTAAATCCAAAAACCATCCTGGGCATACGCTCGACAATTCACCAAAGTTTCATTATAATCGGACAAACGGTTGATAAATAAATAAATAAAATAATTTTCCTATAGGAAATCAGTATAGGTATATTATTGTTGATTTGTAAGTAAATAGTATTAGGTAGGTACCTACCTACAACAACCTTCTAAATAAATTCGATTCCTAACAAATTTTATTTGAATATCACATTCTTTCTGTAGCCATGGAAACGATTCGAACACGTAAGTAATATCGAATGGTTCGGATACATTTTTTGAATATGTAGGTACCTACATTGGTTTGTTCGATGCCATAAAAATGAAAATTGTCCGAAATATCAAATATTATATACAAATTATGCAATTTTATTATGCCCATATCTTTACTAATAATTAACAGACTTTTACAATATACGTCTTAAAACTTGCTGTAATGTCTTGTGTTTCATTTTATTATTTCATATTTATATTTATTTCAAAGGTTTATTATTTTCAAGAACATATTCATTCGGTAGGAAAATGAAATATTGTATGAAAAGATATTAAAATGGCGGCATTTATGTACAAAACGCTTACTTTAAAAATAAGTTAAACATTATAATTATACAAAATATTCACCATGTTTTTCACTTAAACGCTAAGTTATACTTGAAAGTAAATTTTTTTCGTGTAAATACGTACTTCTAACTTTTAAACTAACAGATATATGCGTGAAAAATGTACACTTTTTTGACAGATACGACTTGGAAAATTTTGTATGAAAAAAATAATTATTGAAATATTTTTAAAATTCAGCATTTTTATCGCATTATTTTTAGCGTGACACTGCATCAGGTATACAGGTACACGTTCGCACATAAATTAGATTTTTAGATGCTCTTGGTTTTTCAGAAGGCGTGAGACAAACACACACACACACACATACACACACACACACACATACACTAACATTTTGATTGCTTTATTACTTTAGATAAAAAGAGTAGCCATTATTGTGTATATCCACACAATTCATAGGTATGTAGGTATATGAGATTTTTAAATTTTGTGTCAGTAAAAAAAATATCAATTTTGACGGCATTGAATGCTATTTAAATTTCATTTTAGGAAATCAAATGAAGTATTTATTTTCTGCAAATTTTATTTCCTTTTTACAGGACGACCGTTTTGGCTGATTAGGTTCGGCTGATTCTTCTTATTATATTCATTTGTTAAGGGCATTTTGTCTACATAAGTAGATAGCCTACCTATCTACATAAAATTATAATTCTAAAATAAAATTTAAGAAAAGTTTATAAATAATAGCCTGATTTCCGTACAACCACGAAATATAGATAAGCGTATCGATGACTACTGCAGAAATAATTTATATCATGTCGTTTGTCTAAAGTTTCTTATAAAAGTGAAGCAATTAAAATTATAACGCGCAATAAAGTAATTAATAAAAGACATTAAAATTTACAATGTTGTCAAACAATTTGTACTCTATTGGTACTACATAGAATATCGTTATTTTAATGAACATTGTTATTGTTGAATACGAATTGAAGTATACCTACCGTATTAATATTTTATTTTATTCTTTAGCATTGTATAATTTTCAATGCGAAATAGCTATTTATTAAATTATTTATCACTTTAATAACACAATACGATTTTTTTATCATTTACTAAGTATAAAATCGCAATTAAAAGAAAATTATTATTAATTTATTGATATATTTTACGTTATTTTATGTGAGGCTTTGCTTTAAAACAACAAAAAAAACGTTTTTTCCTCTTTTTTTCTTAATTGACCGGACAATAATAAATAGTTGAACATTAGAAGCTTGAATAATAGTGAAGAAAATATGAGACAACGCATGAATATAAACGATAAATCAATATATATAAAAATGTAGCGCCGATTCTCTCTACATTCCTATCCGGTAAGAAATGGCGTGATTGTGTGTGAACTGTTTTGAATAAATTTTGACGTAATTTCATAATAAATAGATAATATACATATGTAGGTATATATTTGAATATTTTAACAATACTGCTATAAAAAAACTGTAATCTTATGAATTGTTTACCACCTCCGTCCGAGGATAGGGAGATTTTACTATAATTTCAAATAGAATTTATGTCTTATAGCCGGTGCATTTTTTAAAACTTTTGAATTGAATCCCAAGAATAACAAAGCTGTGCAAACGTCCAAACTTTCCTCAAGTCTAAAAGAACGCTTTTTTTTCCCAATGTTGGGGTTGGGAACGAGTATCAGAAAAATTGAGGATAACTCAAACAAGTTTTATTTATTCATGCCGAAAAATAAACGAATTTTATCAAAGTTCAGCATCTTTACGAGACGTTACTCTTGTTGTTTTCTCTGAGCTCTTTGATTGTTTGACTTTCGAGAGTTATTTTTTTGGAATTAATGTGAGGAAGACGTTCTCTTCGCGAAGCTAATCCATCATTTTCACTGACAGCGTTTTGGATCTTTGACATTTTATTTCAAAACGACAACAGAAAAGGTCTAAAAAGACCAATGGAAATGTTTTTTTTTGTAATGTAGGCTGTTATAACGAATGTTTTCCAAAGTATCGTTTAGCAGTTCTGCTATTTTCTATAAACTTATAACGTAGGTATTACAGAACCATATTTCGACTTATTGAAATAGTAAGTGTGGGGAATGGTAAGAAATTGAAAAATAATTTAAAATATCAATCAGAAATACGTCATATGAGTGTATAGGTAGGTACACTAAGGAATCGAGTTTTTTAACATATCCTATGAAACTTTATCCGATATCAGCCTATACTTAGAATTATTTTTAACCATAAAGATTCTTCATTGCGAGACTGGAAATAAAAAAAATATAATGAAATAGTACAGGATATTTTAATCAAGGATATTTCTTGACAAATAAATATCTCAATAGAGACGAAGTTAGAATATTATAGGAGAACCGGATAATCAATGCACTTACAGGTTTTTCGACCTGTTATCAACTGGTTTACATGGACACTCAAAGCGATTGCGCAACGTTCACCAAGTCGTATAGACCGTGGTTGCCATGATTTCCCGGTTTTTCTATAATATTCCAACTTCGTCTCTATTGAGATATTAATTTGGCCAAATAATATTATTTTATGATTATATGCAATCACAAAATATTTGAATATATTAAACAAAAACACACAACATCATTTTAATTTAATGCTTTTTTGAGTAGGTATGTATAAAAATATTTTGTCCATAATTGAACAAGTACATTTTACTCATGATTGAATAGCACATCGTTACTCATCATTGAACATTGGCAGGAATTGAAGTAATAAGACTCGATTGCTAAATCAGCGAACTTATTTTTTGCTACCGACCCAAGATTTATATTTTAGTAAAATATATTTCGGAATCAAACCGAGGTTCCGGATGAAGAAAAATATTCAATAGTTACAAAAGACAGTAGGATATGACTGAACATATCGAACATATCGGCTGAGTATTTTTTTTTTGTATAATTCAAAGCTTAAATTGAGTTTCCACCAGATTAGACAGACTATTTATTTCATAGCATTTTCAATTCTTATTATTTACCCAATGAAAGCCACTTAATACCTTCCTCCTCTCTCTGGTTCCCTGGTAGCATTTTTCCTCTACGTGTTAACTGCGTGCAACTTTACCATTCTTCCCCCATCTATCCCAGCTCTCTCAACTAGGTAGGTACATTGGATGGAGCGTTACTTTAATCGCCCCCAACGGGATACGAACCGAGTTAAGTCGAGACGTTAACCACTTACCTGGGGTAATTGTACAGAGAGCGTTTTATGATGTAAATCTTTTCTTCTTATTATTGCCAACATCATTATACCAGAAAATCAAGCGAATAAACCTTTTCTTTTGTTGGATATGACTTTATAAATATTTTTTTAGAGTTTTTGTTAATGACATATTGAAAAATTTTGAAGGCATACGATGTTTATCTTTTCACAGATTCAGATTGAAACAATTAAAAACTCTGTCTCCAAAATTAAGTGATAATTTCGATATGTAGAGCTTTGGATATATTTCTCTTCATACATATGTAATATCGCGCCATGTCCATGTTATTGGTGAAAGCTGATAGAATCGAGCGCCATATGTACCCTTCTATATTTCTATACATTCATAGTCTTATTACTCACATTCGTACATCGTTACATATAAGTTCGTCTTTTATTAAAAATTCTACTATACTTTTTTCAAGCGTTTTCTTCTTTCAGAATATTGATCACGTGGTTGTGCCAATATTGTATTATCCTGCTCTTGCATATTATTCTTTGTCAATCGTTCTTCTATCCATCGCTGTATGTTAACATTCATTATGTTTTTCTATAGAAATATATTTTGACAAATTTATTTCTAATATTCATTAATAAATTTTATAGATGTGATATCTTAAGGTTTAATGAAACGTTTAACATTTCTTAACATGTGGTACAAGTAGCGTATGTTCTCTAAATTATAAAAATTACTTTATAATATAAAAAGACGGAAATATTTTTATCGTTATGTTTTAAGATGTGTCTACGATATATTGTGTAGGTATTATGTCATTTTCAGCATAATACAATCTTAAGAAATAAAGCCAGGTAACATCTTAGGAATTGAAATATAGATCTAATGTGTGGCCATAATTTTATTCTTTGACATGCATTTGTTTCAACAAATCTTCCCGGAAAATCTACCACATTTTTTCATTGGTTTTTCAATACAATTATGACCAGCAGTTTCAGGAGACTTTGGCAAAGGGATAAAAGTGTTCAACGCGTGAGGCCAAGAAGAAAAATGATTCAAATACCTTTTTTGCGTGTATGTACAGGTTTCCCAGTTTATCGTGTCGATATTCATATGCTCGTAGAAGGATTTGAAGATGTCTTAGTATAAATAATGTAGGGTCATTTTAAGATGTGATGACGGCCATGTATTCAGTTGAGATAGTGCCTGCACTAACATAGGGGACCCCCTTAAATCATTTCCTTTTTAAATAAATAAAAAAACGGTAAGGTCCACAAAAAGAAATTCAATTTCATTCTTACTATAAACGTATCGATTTCATTTACTCAGCATTTAAAACATATTTTGTTCTAAACAAAAATATTTTTATCATTAGCTTCGTGAGCTACTTATATATTTTTGCAACCTGTTATGCTAGCGTTCAGTTAATTTACCGAAAACAATCCAAAAATTTAATGTGGTTTTAGTTGTAAACTATGTTATTTAATGCTGAGATTACCATTGATTAACATGATCAGTAACACTGAGATACTACATACGTAGAGCTAACACCAACAGAGAATTATTATTCACCAATGTTGAATGTTGTACTTCGGCCATATTCTGAGAGGTGAACAATATACCATCCTTCAGCTTGTCATGAAGGGCAAGGTCGTAGAGGGATCGGAAGAAAGCAGCATTCCTGGTTTCAAAACATCCGGGAACGGACCAGTATGATGGGTTTAGATGGGTTGATGGCAGGGCGGTTAGCGCATTGGGTTAGTAATCCACTAGTCGCGAGTTCGAATCCTGCCTCGACCGATTTCGTTCACCTATAGCACAAGCATTTATGTTTATTTTAAGGAACGTAGGAAGATATGTATGTACTTTTTTAACAAGGACATATTCATTTTTTTATAAAAAAAATGATAACAGAGGAGTTGTTTTGCAGTGCTCAGAACAGGGAGGCTTTCTCTTCGGCGGTCGTCAACGTCGGGGAGACCAGACATGACACGAGAAGAAGAAGAAGTTGTTATTAAAAAAAATCAAATACTTGAAGTATAAATAGTTTACTTTATTGAATTTAATATTAATAAAAATATGAACGGACGCACTTCGTATTTCTAAACGTTGATTTTTGATTTGTGTATTTTGAATAACGTCTGAGAGTTTTTTTTTTGAAAATGCTACTATTTGCTAAAGAAGTCATTGTGAACAGTTATGTCCTGAGTATTGTTAAAGCTCTTGTAAGGAATAAGCTCCTAACAATGCCGTCCCTTGATTAAGCAAACAATAAAGTATTCAGAATATAAAAGAACAGGACAAAATGATTGATAACACATTGTTTTCTTCGGATTTATTCCTTCGGTTGGTCAACCTTTTCCACTCGAGAGAAAGATAGAGGGGAGTTTGAAGGAAGAATGTCAATATTTCCACCAAGATAATCGTGAAAAATTGCAAACGTCAATCTTTAATTCCGCCATCTTGAGGAGAGGTTCTTAAGCGACTCTCGAGGAGAGTCTTGACTCCATGCCACTCGAGTTTGGAACACTTGACACTTAATTCTGACGGAATCGAAAATCAATTAACGAACTTTCCAATTATTTTCGCGTAATTAAATTTAATTGAAGAAAAAACGCATTACGAAATACACTTCATTATATTTTAAAGACACTTTACAAAAACTGAATTTGTAGTATCCAAACAGTGTTTGTCAAACTGTCAGTACTTCAATTATTATTGTTATTCTTGTTTATTGTGGTATTCAATACAATAAATTCAAATCTTTGATACGCTTCTCCACATTGCGAGTGTGGCCTAGATCTAGAAGGTCTGGATCACGTATTCTTTGTATATACCTTTGTATATACTTTGTATTCTTTGTATATTCTTTGTATATTAGAGATCGATACGAATTACAAAAATTTCTTTGTGGTAAGATTGGCGAAGTGCAGTTTCCACTAAAGATTAGACATGTTTTTGCAATTGCGTCCCCGATAATTTACAGGGACATTTTAATATTCGTGGAGAAACACTCGGTAATAGTTTTGTAGGTGCTGTGTCAGTTCCTTGCCTTTTTAAAACTGTTTTTGTTTGTTTTTAAATAAAATTCTCATGTCATCAAATGGCAAAAATCGTCCTTTAATAGTCGTGTTGCCTATATTGAAATAATAATAATAAATAAATAGTGAAAAGATTTTATAAGGTAATTTTCATTCTTTATGCATTTTTATTTCTTACTTTCCCAGATGTCTTTTTATATGTTTTATATGCGATGTGTAGAAGATGATTACTTATCATTTTATTGGTGTAAAAGCATTAAATAAATAAAAAATCACACACGTAATTATCAACATAAACAAAATCGTTTTTGATTTTAACGATTACGACAATACAACTCCGTAATATTATGTATAATGTAAAGGTATCTGTAAAAAAACAAACAAGAGATATCAAATAGTTCTACTAATTATGTTCGTATAATTTGGACGACCGTTTCACCTGAAACAAATACATATATGGGTTTGAATCTGATCTAGTACCTACTTTTACTGTTCTGAATGTCTTGAAACAGTGTGTGCAAAAATGCGTTTATTTTTATTTTCCCCCTCTTTTTTTATACTTGGTGAAAATAACCTGCGATTTTTTTTTCACATATTATTTGGTTCCTAAAATGGATTCATATTTATGGATGGAGGGGACTTTATATTGCCAATATTCAATTGTTTCCATACAAATGACCATCTTGAGATGCCATTACTGACACCTGTGAGCGACAAGAATACCGGACTTAATAAAATTTTGCGATCTGTATGTTTAATTTTTAGCAAGTGACTACACAACGTAATGACCAGATATATCATTTCATACTGCATATTTATTCAATAATAATATATTTATATGGATTTTTTTGATACTTGTTTTAATTTTGAGTAAACGAAAGAGATGGCGATGAATGGCGCATTAGACGCAACGATGAGTTGTACAACATATACCAGACCCCAAGTATCTCAACGCACATGAAATTACTTAGGCTGAGATGGGCTGGACATGTACAACGAATGCCAACCTCACGGGTGCAGAAACGAATCATGACTGGACACCCAGGTCGGAGAAGAAGGTTAGGAAGACCAAGGCTGCGGTGGGAAGATGAGGTCAGAAAGGATGCGGCTCAGCTTCTCCAGGAGAGAAGCTGGAAAGTGGCAGCAGAGGACAGCATTGGATGGAGGCGAAAGTTAACGGAGGCCAAGGCTCGATTTGGGCTGTAGCGCCATCGAAGAAGAAACGAAAGAGTGGTCAAGTCATATTCGCTTGTAGATATGCAAAGGGATTGTGATGTTGTATTTGTTTTTTCACCCAGCTATAAATTAATAGAATTTCGTCTCTTTCGAAGTCATTATTTGGTGTGAGAGATAATTATAATGTGATTTCATTGGAGTAAAAGTGAAAATATGTCTGCAATGTGTGTATATTATTGGATGATTTCTTCTTTCTCACTTAATGTATTCTATCGTGTGTGCTTTTTCTTGGTGATATTGTAAGAATTCGTACTGAATGCAACATTTTTGTAGAACGATTTCTTCTTATATAACGTGTCTATGTATAAAATGTCACTGCCTCGAAACGGTGAAAAATTGTTATTGCATGCATATCAGAATACATTTTCTTGTTTGTAAGTGTCCAAGATTTTAAGGATACACAGGTTCAAGGGTTATCGCCCATATCCGCGCATGACCAGACGCAGCACATCAGACGGATTTTAGTATTCCTTATATTATAATAATTCATGTGTTGCTAGGAGACAAAAATCCAATCAGTATGCTGCGCCTAATAGGACGCTAACCTTAAAAATTAAATTCTGGGCGTATTTAAAACATATTTAGAAAATAAAAATTCGAATTTCAGTAATTGGTCGAAAACATATTTCAACTATTATTTATTAACTATCTTTTTGTTATTTTTTAAAAAATAAATAATAAACACTTGCTTGCACCCTGCGCAAGTGGTGAATTTATTGCCACATGACAATTTCTTTCAAATAACAGTGTTTTCAGCCCAGAGAAGCATGATTATGAGAAGCATGAGAGCATCAGCCCAGAAAAGCAGTAGCGTGCGAAATTAAT